>PVKA01052599.1:0-11625 GCA_004027165.1 Ctenomys sociabilis
TTTTTTTTTTTTTTTTTTTTTTTTTTTTGTCTTTTTGAGACAGGGTCTCACTATGCAGTTCAGGCTGGCCTTAAGCTCACTTTGTAGCTCAGGCTGGTCTCGAACTCACAACAATCCTCCTGCCTCCGCTTCCCGAGTGCTGGGATTACAGGCATGCGCCACCATGCCCGGCTATTATTCTAAATAATAATGGCCTTCATTCCACAGATATGGTTGCTACATATAAGGAGAGAAGTTACACAAACTTTCCTCTTTAAATTCCTCTTTGACTCTGGGAGTGTTTGGTGCCTTAGATATATCTATATTCTTCCATGTATTCACTTGTGTTGTTGCTTTAGGTAAAATGGTTAATGAGTCTTTATCTGAACTTCAAGCATGTGTACTAAAAGTGTGTTCTCATAATAAGTCTTTGGAGTTGTAGTGGCTTGATATCCAGGCTTCCTAATGTGAGAATTCTGATAAATATGACAAAAATAAATTTATCAAAACAGCATGAACAAAGGATGGTATATGTATTTCTAGATTGTAAAAAATGTGAGGATGCAAAAAAGAATTATTTCAGTGGTGATTAAGAAAGTGTGGAAGGTTTGGTTAATTTAATTTGTGACAGTCATGTGAAAGAATATGGCTCTCCCTCCCACAGATACTGTCTTGCTCAGCAACAGTGAAACTGCTGGAAGCTCCTGGCCTCACCATGGTGACTTGTAAAGTGGAGGATCACTGGGGTGCCTGCTGCATTCAGTTACATGGGAAGCAGGAAGAACTGCTGAAAGTAGTATTTACCAAGTGGATCAGGTTGATTTACGATATCTGTTATTGGTACGGAATTGATATGGACTACAAGAGTCACCACATATGAGTTCTACAGTATGGCATAATGTAGTGTTTACATTTTCTGCACCTAAGAAAGGCTAGAGTAGCACCGTAACATGTTTAATTATAGGAATTACATGAGAATCCCATTTAACACTGAGGTCTACATATATTTGAGTCGTAAAATATCAGGTTTGGATCATTAGATGTGGTATACATGTACAAAGAGCAAAAATGTAAGTGTAAGTAAATAAATTCCAAATTTAACAAGTGAGTCAAATGATTTAAATAGGCCTTTCTAATGGTACCAGGCTGATCAACCATACAGCTAAAGAAGAGTAAGTTACAAAACCAAGAAACACAAGGATCTTTTTGAAGTTTTAAGAGAACTAGAAATATATCCCAGAAGTTACATGTTTCAGCCAGTTTTAGAAAAATGAGATTTCAAAGAATTTTTATTGCTGCATGTTTGCAGTACATGATGATTACATTCGTTATGGTGAATCAGTAAATACAGATAACACGTCAAAATTCTTTTTTAAAAATTGCATTAAACAAGGGCTGGCCAGATAGCTCAGTGGACTATAGCCCCTGACTAGGCACAGCGCAGGGGCTGGGGTCCCCCAGGGGACGCTAAGGTGGAGATTGAGGCTGGATGTGGTGGCACGCTCCTGTAATCCCAGAGCTTGGAAGGCTGCAAGCAGAAGAATTAATACAAGTGTGATCTACACAGTGAGATCCTGCAGAAATTTTAGACCCTGTACTAAACATATAAAAAAAGTTTTAAAAATTTCATTGAATGTAATTTATTTTTGCTTTTTATATTTGAGTTTTCTAAATCAAATAAGCATACCTATAGATAACTGAGGCACATATGGAATGTACAATGGCACGTCCTGACCAATACCTGTCATATAGACTTAGCATGTTCATCTGCCTTCTGCTGAATTTCTCTTCCCTCATCTCTTGGGCTCCTTCCAATTTATAACTAATTTTTCAGTAAATACAGCTGCCTCT
Organism: Ctenomys sociabilis; assembly: GCA_004027165.1. Lineage (NCBI taxonomy): Eukaryota > Metazoa > Chordata > Mammalia > Rodentia > Ctenomyidae > Ctenomys > Ctenomys sociabilis. The sequence continues at coordinate 1,831 of PVKA01052599.1, forward strand.
TTCCATTGTCAGTTCCATTTCTTTTTTTTAATTTCTTTTTTAGTTTAATGAAGTACAAATATCAATGAAACAATTTTAAGACACCTTAACAGGATGGATTCGATAAATTAATACATTGTAAATTGTTTCCATAGTGTTTGGTATCATACAATGTGCATACATGATATTTTACTTACAGACATTATTATAGTAGATGTCTCTTATCAGTAAATTAAGAGAGAGTAGATGCTTATGTAACTTATTTTTTATACCTGAATTATATCAAAGATTCAATAATTAATACTTTCTATCTTGCTATTTTCCTAGTGGATGTCCATAGCACTAGAAGCCAACATAATATACTGTCCAACCACCATCAGTGCAAATCTTGCCCCTCATAGAATTATGTAGAAGCACAGCATTATCTATCCCAACTGTACCGTCCATACACACACATCATGATTGTTCCTTTCTATACCCCTTCCTTTGTCTACACTTGTTGAAGATGGGCACTCCATTATCATTCAACCAATTTAGGTGGCTGAACTCGACAACACAATCCAACAGTCCAATATTCCATAACAATAGTGAGTTATCTGAAGAAGTTGTCGACTGTAGTCATTTACAGCTCAACTTATTATTATGGCCCAGCATTGTGTATCTCATTTTTGTACTTTCCTGATGGATAGTTAAGACCTAGATAGAGCAAGACTTATATACCAAAATAGGTAGTTTTTGTTTCCAATGAGGTCAGGGAAGTCCTCTCAGGGTTTATATTGTAATCCTGTGCCTTATTTTGTAGATCCTTTGTCTGTGTCATCCATGTGGATGAATCACAGCCAATGCTTAACTAGTTTGCTCTCTGTGAGAGCCTGAGAGGAATTTTTCTCTCTGTGTGACTCTCCCAGGCACACTATAGAACCTTGATCTCTTTCCTCTGTGGCTCCATAATCTCCTTGTTCAGAAAATTTGGAGTTCAACTGAGTTTCATGATGTTGCAGTACAGGTTCTCCTATGTCCTGAATATTCTCTGACCTTGAAAGGCTAGGTCCAAAATGTTGGCTGGCCTTGTGGCTCTTCTATTTCTCCAATTTTGGTCTGTGAACTTAAGTTGTTAGCCATCCAGAAGAAAGCTGATTAGTACCCTGCAGCATATGCCATTCACTTTGCCTTATCTGACTTAATTGTTTTTAGTTGTTGTACATTTCTGTTTGTATATTTTCTTTTCACTTTTTATACTAGGGAGACTATATGATAATTACACATGTGTGTCTGGTTTATTTCACTTATGAGTATATGTTCAAGTGGCATATACTTCAATATAAATGCTTCAAGTTTATCATTCTTAATAGCTGAGTAATACTCCATTATATAGAAATACCACAACTTTTGCAACCATTCCTCATGTGATGGACATCTTAGTTGTTTCCAAGATTTTGCTATCACACATTGCGCTGCTATAAACATAGGTACACATGTATCACTATTATGCAATGTTTTCAGTTTCTCTGGGAAAATTCCCAGTAGGGGGATAGCCGGCTTGAATGGGATTTCCAGCCCTACTCTTTTGAGGAGTCTCCACACTGACCTCCACAATGGTTGTACCAGTCTACATTCCCACCAGCAGTGGAGAAGTGTTCCCTTTTCCCCACAACCTCTCCAACATTTATTGTTGATTGATTTCCTTATGATAGCCATTCTTTCTTGAGTGAGATGGTATCTCAGTGTTGTTTTTATTTGTATTTCACGGATGGCTAGTGATGTGGAGCATTTTTTTCATATATTTATTTGCTTGTTTAATTTCATCCTCTGAGAAGTGTGTATTCATCTCAGATGCCCATTTCTGAATTTGGTCTTTAAATTTCAACATTTGTTTTACTGTTCTTTTCTGAGATTATTTCAAGTAGCAAAAGACTGCTCTATGATCTAGCTAAAGGGAAATTTTCTAATCATATATTTAGTCATATTTTGTGGAGCACAGTTGTTTGCTTCATAATTGGCTTCCTGCATAAGTTACTCTGAGTAATCTTGATTTTAGGATTGCCTCTAGGAATATCCATCCCACCTACTCTGCTGGCTGAGTCAGTCCTGAAATAAGAAGGATGCAAAGGTATCTTCATACACACAAGATGTGCTCTACAAATGCCACCTTTGGTGCACATGGTTGAGCAGGAGAAGAGACTTGAGACGCACGCTGCTCAAGGTAGGTGGGAACTCTGTGAGCATCTGTGTAAGACTACACCCAGTTTATTCGATCCTCAGAGATGCATGAGAGATGAAAATTCTCAGTTTACATAACTCTACTTCATTGTAAAGGATATCCAGTAATAAAGAGTACTGTATTTTTCTCCTCTTGATGGTTGTTCAGTATCTCTTTAGCTTTTTGATAAGACACATCTGCTACTTTGAAGATATTTTGCATAGTTCAATAAAAAAAGTGAGATACTTTTGAATCCTCTTCATATATAAGGAAGCATTTAAACTATTTTATCAGTTGTAAATAATTATTTATCATATGACTATATAACAAAATTTTAATGTAAATACACACACTATTTTTTATTTTAAAATATTTTGTTAAGAACAACTTAGTGCATGTATATGTATTATAATACAAAAACTGTTACATTTACATGTATAGTCATACCTACTTTCATGGCTGAATGTATAGTACATACAATTTGCAAACTGGATAATTATTAGTGAGTTTATTGTCAATGTTGGGTGCTCACTTCACCAATGCATCCAGCATTAGATGTTTACTTTTTGCATATGTCCATTTATTATTTTTATACCTGCATATTGTAAATATGTGAGAATGTGTTTGTGTATCAGTGCATGTGTTTTGACTGCACTCAGATATGCAAATTTTCTAAAGTTTAAGAGTTTACTGATGAGAAATAAGAGACCTTATGCTTTTGAACTTATTTCCTCTTTACAACATTGTTAACTCCTTCCAGTCAATTCAGAGTTTTTTACAGCAGATATAGTAACAGATATATTGAGAGGGGTTACATCATGAGAGATGAATAGAAATGTAAAAATTCAAACTGGATTTTAAAAAGGTATTGTAAGTACACATAATGGAATAAAATAATTATCTCTGTGTATGTAGGAGTGGTGGAAATTGAAATGAGAATTTTAAATAGTCAAATGCCGATGTGGATGAGAAATAAAGGGTAATAAAACACAATTTCTGTGTGAGACCACAACTAGATAATAGGTGTCTTTAAATTATTTTATTTTATTTTATTTGTCTTTATTTATTTATTGTCTTTTTGAGACAGAATCTCTATGTAGTTCAGGGTTTTCAGAGTCTCACTACACAGATCAGACTTGTAGTGATTCACCTGTTTTCAGCCTCCCAAGTGCTGAGATTACAGATGTGTGCCCTCACCCCCAAGCTCAATCACTGTCTCAGCATACCCAGGGGGCAGGGTCCGAATGGCAGGCTGGGGATTGAAGCCCCGGCTCCTGCATCTGCCTAAGCAGGCACTTTAATCTGCTGAGCTATTTGGAAGGTGCTTGCTTTAATTTTTGTTTTGATGCTTATTTTCAAATAAGCGCTCTAAGTACAATCTCACTTGAAGACAAAGATGAGTATCATTGTTTATTTTATGTTTCCCTTCAACAAGTGAATTGTTAGAGTGTTTTGCTTTGTGATTGCAGTTTCTGAATGCATTTAGAAATGGTTATCTAAAATATTTCCTTCTAAGCATTGTTTCCTTACTGACCCAAAAGTTTCACTGCTTTCAGATTGAGTATAAATTTCATTAACAGGAGGCTGATTAAATGCAAATGCACTGTGTTTGACAAATTACATTACTTAATTTTATCTCTTAAAACAAAAGTCCATAGAAAATATTTTATCATTCCTTATATTCCATATTTTCTGAGCAATTTGCCCTAGAGGAGTTTACAAAGTGATTTAGTTCAGTGACTTTTATCTCAAGAAATGATTGTTTCAGGCTCTACCAACTGATGTATGAACTTTGTCACATTAACCTGTTACTTGATTTCTGAAGTATCCTCACCTATAAAATGGACATATTAGTAAAATCTGTTTCAAGGTCTTTAATGATTATTAACTGAGTTAATCCACCCAGCAGCACTGACAATGTGGAAGTTTTGTCAGCTGCTTCCCTCATTTGTTCTCATATTTGGTATTGTAGTGCTTTTCCTGCTTTGGCCTCAGGAGTGTTTTTCCTCATTTCATTCCCTCTAAGGCAATAGATTCTCAGATCACTTAAAATCTATTATAAGAAATCAGTCTTCTGCAAATGTAGATATATGCCTCCTATATCATGGAAGCACAGCGCATAAAATTTGCTGCTGTGGCGTTGATTTTTGCATTCTTGCTAGACAAACTTTTATCTTCTTTAACTTTCTTGGCACACAGAAAAGTACTATAGTGTTTCAAATTAGAGATCTATGGCTTCCTTAGTGTCAATTTGAATAAATTTGGAGCAAATGCTGCTGAGACTACTATTCAGATCATTCACCAAAATAGACAGTCTATCATAGTTAACTTCAAGCAGCTTTATATGAGTAATAGCAAAATTCAAGCTTAACTCTTCAGATACTTAGACTCTGGGCAGACAAATTATCCACAAAGTTTGTGGAGCATGTCTGCCTCCTGGAAAGGTCTTAAGAATGCTCCAGAAATATAATACATCAAAGGCCTTCTTCCACTTGTGTATGCACTCATTTTTTTTCTAGTACAAAGACTTTCACACTTTTGAAAAACAAGGGCTTTTTCTAATGACTGATTTTTGATTTACTAACACTTGTTTTCTGTAGTGAGACCACAACTCCAGTGCTTTACAGCTAAAACAGGTACCCAAACTCACCCAGTTTTTAATAAAAGTATTTCACATGAATGCTACAAAATGTTACTTACAGCATCCTCACTTATTTACCCCTTCTAGGATGTGAAACCAACATCTCTTGCCTCTTTTTTGGAAAACAGCATATACAATAACACTATTGGCATGCAGAATTACTCACTTTGACCCTGGAGGCCTTCAGTCACTTCTCATTTTGCTAAGACACAAAGCCAGACACCCACAGTCCTAAAGAGGAAGTGGTTCTCTGGAGATGCTTTGATCCATAGTAGACAGACTGCAAAGCAGTGTACCACATAGGGTGGCATACCAGCCGAGGGGCAGATCTTGGCATGAGGAAGGACACAGAGTGAGATCAAGGCAGAAGGAGAAAGCCTCTTCCTTGTCAACCCCGCCATCGCCCTCCTCTAGCTAGCCCCCACCTCTCACAGCACAATTGGCTGCAAACTCCTGGACAACTACCTCACTGCTGAGAGCATGCTCCTATTTCTTATCCAGGGCCCCACTGTCCAGTGTGTCAAAACCCTAACATGAAAAACAAATATTTAATTGATGCTATCTGAGGCATAGAATCTATTTAATGACATATTAATTTCGTAGTATTTCCATGTAACACTTCTCTTTAGTATTTGAAATCCATTATACTACTAGTTGAAAAATCTTAAGAACTTTATGGGATGTGGGTCTTTTGGTTGTTGTTTTCTTTAGGAATTCCTAATAAATGTGAACATAAAATTTTTTTGAAGGGGAACCCAGGAGATGGTCTAGTGGAATAAGTGCTTCCTTGGCAAGCGCAAGGACCTGAGTTCGATCCCTGGTTCCAAAAAAAAAAAAAAAAAAAACTTATTTGAATTCCAAGAAGTTAACATAATTCAATCATATGGCCTTATATTCTTATACATTTTGTTCCTTGAGTAAATTTTAAAAATTAAAAAAATAATCTAGAATCTCTGAGTATCTACTTGTGATGGTCTTATTATGGTTAGATATCAGTTTTTAAAAACATGTAATAAATAATAACCAGTGCTGTATATTATTTTTGTGTAGATTTATATTGAATTTTTCTTTTATTAAAACCTCAATGTTACTATGTCTTCTTAGTATTTAATATAAGATTCACAAGTCCTACTAAATTATGTTCATTAGGATTATTAATATTTGAAGTGCAAAAAATATGAAAAGTAGCATTTTCATTCTAGATTTACTGAAACTTGAAGGAATACAGACTTTTACAGAATTGGCTTAAAAATTATATAAAGTGTATATCACTTATCTTTTTTATATTAAATCTCTGAAAAATCTGGCAGCAGCTTTCATATTCTTCATGGATGTATCCCCAGGTGCTCATGTGTGTGAAACATGTTTGGACTACAGGAACACAGTGCTCATGCCCCTGTACTGGAGTGTATTTTTCTTTTTGATTTTATTTATTTTTTCTTTTTGTATTTTTAGGGAAGGGTCTACAAGATGTTTAGGGTCTCACTATTAGATCAGACTCAGAGTGATCTGCCTGTTTACAGCCTCCTAGGTGCTGGGATTATAGGCATGCACCAGCATGCCCTGGGAAGGGTGGCCACAGCAGGACCTGGAATCGAACCCTGGCCCTTACACCTAGTTGCAGGCACTTTAATCCCCTGAACTATTTGGCTTGTGCTAATTTGATTTATAAAAGAGGCTCACGGATGAGAGTGTGCCTGGAATCTCTGAGGAAACAATGGACTTTTTTAGCAAAGCTAGAGTGCTAAGTGTTTGGTGACTCAGAGATAAACTAAACGAATTTATTGTAGTGAGCTAGACACACACCTTTTGGAGTTAGTGGCAGAATTTTATTATTTATATCTAAAATGTCACACACAGTTCCCACGTGTGTAGAAATCAGCTGGTTATGAGGGTGGCATACCGTCACTGGATGTATCCATTGATAAGCTCAGTGGCTGCATGAGCTGCCAAGAGGTAAGACCTTGCAGGAATTGGTTGCTGGTTCCATGAACTGGAAGGGGGTCTGTTTGTCCCCTCATCCTCCCACCTCTGTCTTTCCGAATGTCACAGCTCCAGCACATTTCCCATGACGTCTACTACTGGGTTTATGCCTTAGAGCCAGCTGATATTAGATGAAAACACTCACCTCTCCCATGAAAATTTTGGCCATTAGCTATGTTGTCCCTGTGATGAGAAAATAGGTTAGACATTACATGAGGCATTGCAAGAGTATAAAACAGCATATGTTTAGCTATTTGAAAATGTGAATTTGTTCTCTAAACGAATGAAATTTTATGTTTGGAGGAGAAATTTTTAAAGTTCCAGTTCCATTTTTATACTTGCAAGCACTCTATAGTATCAGAATTTTATATGTTGTCTGTTCTATTAAATATAATGAACTCTCCTAATAGTTTTAATTCACATCTCTTTGGTATCTTAATTGTAGCTAATGCCTTTATGCACATATTTGCGATACTTGGTTCTGCTTTGATGGAATCCCCAATACTACATTTATTTTTACTTAGGTTTCTCTTTCCTTGCACTTCAGTTTTAAAAATTCCATATATATTCAGGGCAAAGTAATTTTGTTCTACATATTATTTCCTCATGCTTTTTACTAATGTATTTATCATCTTTTCGTGATTTTAGAAGTATCTTTCCCAAAGTAGTAAAATAATTTCAATGAAGTTCCATTATTGTTTTACTTTATTTTGTTTTTATGTTATTTGCTACAGGGTCTCACTATGCAGCTTGGACTCACAGAGGACCTCCTGTTTTCGCTCTCCCCAGGGCTGCGATCGCAGGTGTGCGGCACCACCCCTGGTCTCAGAGACTGGCTCAGCAAATGCAGGGGCAGGCCAGTGTAGCCTGTGGTAGAGGCCCCATTTTTAAAGTCATCCTTTTATACATTATATTTTTGGAGTCATATTTAAGAATATTGTCCCAGTCAAAGGTTGGGATCTATGGTCTCATCAACTTTCTTTTTGTTTTCTTTTTTTCTTCATTTTGGCCAGCTCAGTCGGCCCTGAAGGTGGGGCTGGCGAGTCCTGTGGTGCTGTAGTTGAACTGCAGTCCCCTGTTCCTTTTTTCTTTTATTTAAGTACAAATATCAGTGAGACAGTTTTAAGACACCTTAACAGGACGGATTCGATAAATTAATGCATTGCAAACTGTTTTCATAATGTTTTGGTATGTACAAGGTGCATTCATGATATTATACTTAGTGATATTATTATAGCAGATGTCTCTTAGTAAATTAAGAGACTGTCACTGTTTACATATCTTATTTTTTATACCTGATTTGACTAAGAAGGAGCTTTAGGTCTCTAAGCTATCTCACTGACCCCAACTTTGATTTTTCAAAACCATGTGTAATATTTCAGTTGTATTCTTTTCTATATAAATTTTAGATACATTTCATTTTCATTGATTTATTTAATTTTTATTTTTTCTATTATTTTATTGAAGAACAAATAGCAATGAGACAGTTTTAAATCAAATTAGTAGAACAGGTTCAATAATTAATGCATTGCATATTGTTTTCATAGTTTTTTTTGTTGTACAAGGTGCATACATGATATTCTATTTACAGACACTATTAGAGCAGATGCCTCTATTTAATGAATTAAGAGAATGTAGCTGTATCCCTTTTTTTAAAGCTGAATTATAGTACATTTTCAATAATTAATACTTTTTACATTGTTATCTTCCTAGTGGTTATCCATAGTACAAGAAGTAGACAGGATATCCTATCCAAACACTATCAGTGCAAATCTTTCTTCTCATAGAATTACATGAAAGTACTGCATATTTATCCTAACTCTACTGTTTATACAAACACAGAATGGTCCTTCCTTTGTATTCCATTTTTTTTTTTTTTTTTTTTTTTTTTTTTTTTTTTTTTTTTTTTTTTTTTTTTTTTTTTTTTTTTTTTTTTTTTTTTTTTTTTTTTTTTTTTTTTTTTTTTTTTTTTTTTTTTTTTTTTTTTTTTTTTTTTTTTTTTTTTTTTTTTTTTTTTTTTTTTTTTTTTTTTTTTTTTTTTGGTTTGGTCCTGTCATTTTAACTGTGAACAAAAAGTTATCTTTCAAATTTTTGAATGAATACTCTAAAGTTTATAGCTCACTTTGGAGATGAATTGGCAATAATATATTGAAATTTCTTAAACAAAAAATACATTTCTGGGGCTGGGGAGATGGCTTAGTGGAAAAAGCACTTCCCTGGCGAGCGCAAGGGCCTGAGTTCAATCCCAAGTTCAGTCAAAGGGGAAAAAAAAAAAAGAAATACATTTCTAACCAATTTGATTTTCTTTCATTTCTTTTTTTTCCATTTATTTTTATTTTATTAAAATACAAATGTCAATCAGACAGTTTCAAAATACCTTAACCATACAGAGTCGATGAATTAATACATTGCAAACTGTTTTCATAACGTTTTGGTATTGTACAAGGTGCATACATGATATTATATTTACAGGTTCTTTATAGCTGAATTATATCAAAGATTCAATAATTATTTACCTAGTGGATGACCATAGCACTAAAAGCCGACATCATATCCTGTCCAACCACCATTAGTGCAGATCTTGCCTCTCATAGAATTATGTAGAAGCACAACATTATCTGTCCCAACTGTACTGTCTATACACACACATCATGATTTTTTCTTTCTACAAACCTTCATTTGTCTACACCTGTCAAAAGTGGGCACTCCATGGACATTCAACTACCTTAGGTACTTGAACTCGACACCACAATCCAACGCAGTCCAGCATTCTGCAACCATAGGTAGTTATTGAAAGAAATTGTCGACCATATCCATTTACAGCTCAGCTTAATATTATGGGCTCATGATGTATACTTCATTTGTATACTTTTATACTTTTCTGCTGGATGGTTAAGACCTAGGTAGATCAAAACTTATATACCAACACATGAACTTTATATTTCCTATGTGGTCATTGAAGTCTTCTCAGGGTTTATCTTGTAGTCCTGTA
>PVKA01052600.1:0-11695 GCA_004027165.1 Ctenomys sociabilis
ATCTATGTACTTGAACAAATGTGTGACTCTTAAATTCCTCAAAGTAAAGGAAAAAGTGTTCTAGAGTGCTATTGCTTTCTTAAAAAACTGAGATTAGACCAACCTATAGTTTATGTTAACATTTACATTAATTGTGAAGATAAGGAATGCATCATGGGTCAAAATTCAAACACTCCTCTCATGTGATATACATTTTGTTCTTGTTATGTTGGATTTATTTTCAAAATTGTAGCTTGCAGTATTAGTTTCCTTTCATTGGTATTCTTCCATACACTATTTATTCAATAAATGAGTTATGACTCAAAAAAAAAAAAAAAAAGCATGCCTCATCGTCTCAATGCCCACACCCCACTCCCAAGTGTGTAATTTTAAGTTTCTGCTGCTAAATCCTTCCCAGGCATCTCCCAGACAGTCTGAAATTTCCCTCTCTGGGATGGTGGTCAGTGTAAATGTCCAAGCTCTCAGCAGGGTTTTGGTTCATCTCTAGTCCCTCTAATTTTGCGACCTGTAAAACTAGTGGTCACTCAGGATAAGAAGTGCCCAACCTTTGCCACCTTGCTCCGATGCACAGGAGTGGCTAGGTGACAGTGGACCTGGGTCACACTGGGCCTGCTCACAGTAGAGGCCTCTGTGTCTTCCCTCCTAACTCTCTGCCCCTTTCTTCTCTTAACCAGGGCAGAAAATCTCCCCTTGGCCACTTTCCTCCCAGGAGAGCTGCTGCTGGGAGATGTGGAACTCTGGTGAGTATGTGAATTCCAGACCCCTGAGCGGGATGGAGGAATTGAGGCTCCTCTCAACCCCAATCACCTGGTCTGCCTTTGTCACCCCTTCACACCCAAATGGTGAAAACAACACGTAAAGAGGTCCTCGGGCTTTGCTGTGTGTGTCTTGGGTGCCTGTGCTGTGGTGATTTCTGCAGCTGCTTGTGCCTCAGGGCACAAGTGAGGGTGGCATGGGAGAGAGCCCTACAGGCAGCCTTCTTCCCCAGCAAACCTGAGGAGATGGCCTGGCTTTGAGCCCTCTTTCCCACTAAGTGACCTCCTTCTAAGTATTGTACAGCCACAAAACGATCACCTTCTGCCCCTGTGCCCTGCTGGCCGTCCAGCTTCTCTTGTTTCTCCCTCTTCGATTTAGGAGCCAGGAACCACTCTGCCAGCACTACTTCCCTCCAACACGGAGCAGCATTCCAAATGAGTTCTTCACAAAAGAGTAAATAATCCCAGCAGTCCTGAGCTTGAGGCATGAGGATTCCAGTTCAATCCAGCTCAGTCTGCATAGAGAGGCCTTGTCTCTAAAGAAGAGAAACATGAAATATAGCCAGGCACAGAGGTACAGGCCAGAAGTCCCAGAGCTCTGGGAGGCTGAGGCAGGAGGATTGCACGTTCAAGTCCATACTGGGTTACTAGTTACAAGATAAGTCATGTTACTGCTGTCTCAAAATTATTAAAAGGAGATAAAATAAGGGCCCAGGACGTAAGTCTGTGTAGAGGAAGTGATCTCATTCTCCTCTATGAAATTAAAGAAGTAAAGAAGAAAGAAAGATCCCTAGATCCAGCTCTTGTTTCCCTGTGACACCTCCTTCAATATTTGCACTTGGAGGTGTTTCTCCAATTGTGAAAGGAAAGTCTGCTCCCAATCTGAGCTCTTGGTGTGAACAATTTTACATCTTACAAAAATTAAGAAAGGATTTTGGATCATTGGGAATCTTGGTGCATAAGTATTATCACAGCCCTTGGAGGTTGGGTGGGTGGGACAGGAAGATTGTGAGTGTTTTTATTTTGTAAAGAGAGTACTGTTATAACCTGTATAACCATCTCCATTTTGTAACTAGAGCAGCCATTTTGTTATACAACTCTGTATACAACTCTGTATGTTTCTGTTATAACCTATGTAACTCTGTTTTGTATCCAGACAGCACTGTGTTCTCATATGACTTTGTAAGTTTCCACCGCAACTATTAATCATTAAATATATAACTCCGTTTCGCATCCAGCCACCACTGTGCTGTCCTATAACTCGGAAGGTGAGCAGTGTGTCGCTATGTAGCTCAGTAAGTTCCCATGATATCTGTTCATTATTCAATCATTAAACCACACAATATGTCCAACCTGTGATTAATCTGTGATTAATACAAATTGCAATTGCTTGTTCTAAAACTGTACCTACCTGTTACAAAACTGTAACCCTTTGTTCTTTCCATTGCCTTGATTGATTCTCATGCCCAGGCTGAACGCTCACTTTGTGGTTTAATGTTGTAACCTGCCCAAAGTGACTCCATCTTTGCCCAAGCTGCGACCTTCTCTAGGTTTCCCACCCGCCGTGTTCCTGTTCTGTATGCGCCAGCTCCCACCTGCATCTTTGTGGCTTTTGAGCATAAATACCCCTATTTACCTCACCTCGGCATGCCTCTTTGCAAGCGTGCAGAGAGTCCGCCACTGGGTACAGGCTACTTTCTTTTTGGACGTTTGCCTCGTTGTCTCCTTTTTTGGGTTACAACAAGCACAAAATAGTATAAAAGCAGAAAAATTTCAGGTGATATATAATTCCGCTTAACAAAACCATATGAATTTCACGATATTTCTTGTAATGCAGCGTTGACTTCCAACTAGTTGGTCATATTACCATATGAATGCGTGCAAAATTGGAAGAAGAACGAAAAATGTGAGAAAGCAAGAAGAGAAAAAAGGACAAAGAATGAGGTACAAAGCACTTAAGCATTGCCTGTTTCTCTCCATAGACCAGCAAAACTCTACACTACTGTTGTCCAAACCATCCCACTTACATACATAGGTATATCTCTTTCCCCACTCGCTCTCCTGTTCTTCTCAACTCAGTAATTTCTTCCTTTTGAATAGGTTCATTCCTTTTTCCAAGAATGTGTTGTACCCTCCAGATTTTATTTAGCCTTTCAGGTTATCATACTAAAGAGGCAATAGGATGTTTGCACATGTTGGTGTGATTAATTTCACTCAGCAACATGGTACCTACTTGCATTCCCTGACCAAAAAACCCTCAAATTTATGTTGTTTTATAGCTCAATAACACATCACTGTGTAAAATACTACATCTTCTTTTTCCATTCCTCAGTGGATGGGCATTTGGGTTGTTTCCGAGATTTAGTTATGACAACTTGTGCTGCCACAAACACAAGTGCACTTATATCTCTGTGGTGAGATGTTTTCAGTTCTTCTGGAAAAATGCCAAGGAAAGAAATAACTGCATTAAGGGCAGTGCCAATTTACCTTTTAAGGAATCTCTAAACTGATTTCCTGGGGTTGTACCCGTCTGCACTCCCACCAACAATAGAGAGGGGTTGCTTTTCCCTCACAGACCTCCAGCCTTTGTTACTGACTGGGCTGACTTATTGATTTAGCCATTCTTTCTGAGTTGAGATGGATCTCTGTGTTGCTTTAATTTGTATTTCTGAAATGACCAATGTAATTATATATTTCTTCATCTTTCTTTCTTTCTCTCTCTTTCTTTCATTTCTCTCTCTCTCTGTCTCTCTCTCTGTCTCTCTCTCTCTGTCTGTCTGTGTCTCTCTGTCTGTCTCTCTGTTTCTCTGTCTCTGTCTTTCTTGACAGAACCGGGGATTGAACTCAGGCCCTTGAGCTTGCCAGGGAAGCGCTTATTCCACTGAGCCATTTCCTCGGCCCCAGAATTTTCAAAAATACATAAAAACAAGTGTGTTTGTAAGACAGTCTTTCCCTGGTTTAATTTGCAGTTTCCAATACCCTGACCCAGAATAAATCAAGCATAAGGATCGTCATCTCTTTCTGGATCTGCTTCACCTCCAAATAGGAAAGAACTTTGCCTTCCGGGGATATACAGACAACAAGCAGAACACGAAGGGACGAATGACTCGGTGTTTGCACTGAGAGAGACACAGGGCCTAAGGAGTTGGTTGAGTCTAAGGAGGCCCAGGTAGCACACTGGGATGGGGACCACTCTCCTCCCCACCCACCTAAATTTAGGCCACACCCCAGTTTCTCCCTCCTTGCAGTGCTCTGAAACAAGCACAAGTAAAGATAACAAAGGTGCAGACACTCAATATACCACCAAGCCAGAGCACAGAGGCACTAGACAGTGTCCTGACTTTCAGGCACCTTTATCCCCTTCTCAACCTCAATAAAGGTTCACAGACATGACTGCACCTCATGCATAAAGCACACTGAGTGAACTCTGGGACACACATGCAGTTATGGTGCTCTGAGATGGGTAAGCCCCTTGTCAGTCACTGCTGTCGATTTTGCCCTGAGACTGAGGGAGACACTTCTGTTCTGGGGAACACATCTAGTAAAAGGCAAAGCCTTGGTTTTGGGGAAATAGCTCAGTGGCATAGGATTCTGAGTTCAATACCTCATAGTAAAAACAAACAAAATGCGAAGCCTGGTGTATGGTGGACTTTTTACTTTCCTGTCACCCTGACCACCTTTTCTGTTCTTGCACCTGAGCACATCCTCCTGGCATCTTCACAAAGTGTAGTTGCTTTTCCTTTAGCAGTGGATGTACACTCATGATTCCCTGCTTAATATTCGGAAGACCTGGGAATTGATCTCTCAGATCTACGATATAATACTTGAAGGACCCAGGGAAAAAACACTCATGATGCAGGCAGGAAGTGACTGGAGAGGTGATAAACACACACACACACATATACTCGCTCGAATGCAGTAGGAAGGACTTTATTGCTGGGAGTGCAGTGCACTGAGGCTGGCAAAAGTGACAAGGCCTTTCCACCATTCCACATTGCCTTGCTCAAGCACAGACAGATTTCTAAGCACAGAATAATTATTCATTCGTATATCCCAGGTCAGCAGCAGGATCCTGGGTCCACTAACTGTCCCAATAGCTCCGCTCTTTCTTTTGTGAAAGCAGGAAAATCAAAAATGAAGATGATGAAGGAAAAGAAAAAAACAGAAAAAACTTTAAGTGACAATTTTATCGAAGTGCACAGGAACCAGAGGACCTTTGTTTTGAGGTCGTTTACACGCCACAATGTATTTTTTGAATAGGTGGCGATCCTTGTAGCGGCAGTTAGGAAACTGGGTGTTTGTAACGTGAATGCAGTCAGTCATTCTCACACGATGGGCACTTTGGTAGCAGTTCGTTGCTTTACCATCCTTGCAGGTCCTTTTGCTCCCTTTACAGACATCAATCACATGCTCAGCAGTGTCATGCACAAAGGTGTTTTTAGGCTTACACTGCTGGTTGGGTGTGTTGACAGCAATCATTGCCTTGTCACACTGGAGACGCTTTGGCTGTATGTGCTGAATTTTAAACCACTTAAATTCAGTGGACTCTGGAGGAATAGCCCAAAGAGGACACAGTAACTCCAATAGGCCCAACAGCACTAGCAGAGGAAGTGTCCTGACTCGCACCATCTTTTCTGCATAGGAAAAGAGAAGATCATGGGAGCATTGGAAACAATAAGGGCAAAGTCACTAGTCATGACTATTTACGGTTTTTGTTTTGTGTTACAGACTTCATAACTATTTTAAAAATCTCACTCACTAGTCTGAAATTTCAGTGAAAAGAATGTGAGACAAGTCACCCTCTCCTGTGCCCGGCATTCCCCACTCACCCTATGATCTGTGCTTCTGCATTCAATAACCCTCACATCACAAACCTTGCTCTTTACCCCTTCCCTGCTGAGATGCTGACCTTCCCCTCTGACCACCTGCTCCCAGCCATCTCCATTGTCCTGCTCATCCCAGCCCTCAGGTTTCCCCTCATACCAGGTATCCGTGCTGGGTTCCTACTGAGCGCTGAGGGTCTGAGGAATCCTTCTTTTGTGCTTTGCAAAGCTGAGTGGCACTGCTTGGACAGGCAACAGAACCTAATCTGAGCCCACAAAGCAGAATCCTGCCTCTTAGCACATGCAAACTCCTTAAATAAAGCAGAGCTCACAAGAAACCAACCTTGAGCAAATTTTCTAGAGAACTCCCACCCCTGCCCAAAAGTACAAGCCTGTGCAAGGGGACAGATAAGGTGAAAACCTGTGCCCACCCAACAGAGTCCTGTGGCAGCCCGTGCCAAACAGGACCTGTTTTATTGAAGGCTGACCTCAGGCCTGTTACTGATAAGAATGGCCCTTATGGTTCTGATGAAAGTATATTGTATGTAACTCTGGATGGCATATGCCTCCCCCAGGTTTATAACTTTCTCCTGTCCCCACAGGTTGAAAAGTTTCTAAGGAACCAAGCTTATACTACAAGAATATCTGCATCTCTGTGCAGCCTCAGATGTTTGTGTGCTAGTGAACAACAACAGCAAAAAGCAACCTGGACCAACCTGTAATCCTGGACCATTGCACTGGTCCTGCACTCAGGCTTTAGCCCAAAGTCCAGCTTAATGAGGTGTACCTAATGAGGTCCTCCTATTTTCCAGGGTGTCCTCTAACCTCTTGAAAATGCTCTGATTTTTATTCCGTGTGGATGAGTCTCTAGATATTTCATCTTCTCTTTCACCTTTATCTGTATTTTCATACAAAGTGTTCTCCTCTGAGAACAAAAGTACTCAAAAGTGTCTTGAAGGAATTGATCATCTCTTCCTAAAATGTTAGAGTTTTTTTCTTAATTAGGAGCTTCAGGTTTGAGTTTTATTGTTTTGTTTCTTATATAGTTCCTTCTTGAAGGTACAGCTTTATGTTAAAATTCAACTTAAAATATTCTACCAGGAAAAATCATTTTATGGAAATTGAAAGAGGCAGTAGACATTTTTAGAATGGGTTTGTTCTGAGAGCACAGGTGTAGAGAAAACCACTGAGAAATCAAAGCCAACATGGGATATTAAAGGACTTACATTAATTTCATCATCATCAGACACATGGACTCCTGCAAGCCCACCAACACCAGCCATCTCATGTACAACTGCGGTGGCATAGCAATAAGAACCACTGAAAAATTTGAGAAGGAGGCTGCTGAGGTGGGGAAGGGTTCCTTCAAGTATTCCTGGGTCTTCGATAAGCTGAAAGCTGAGCATGAGCCATTACCATCCCTCTGTGGAAATTTGAGACCAGGAAGTATTATGTGACTGACCATCATTGATGCCCCTGGACACAGAGACTTCATCAAAAACCATGATTACAGGCACATCTCAGGCTGACTGTTCTGTCCTGATTGTTGCTGCTGCTGTTGGTGAATTTGCAGCTGGTATCTCCAAAAGCAGGAAGACCCATGAGCATGACCTTCTGGCTTACACACTGGGTGGGAAACAACTAATTGTGGTCTTAAAAAAAATGGAGTCCATGGAACCACCCTACAGCTGAAACAGATACGAGGAAATTGTTAAGGAAGTTAGCCCCTACATGAAGAAAATTGGCTAGAACCCTGGCACTGTATCTTTTGTGCCAATTTCTGGTTGGAATGGTGACAACATGCTGGAGGCAAGTGCTAATATGCCTTGGTTCAAAGGAAGGAAGGGCACTTGTAAAGGTAGCAAAGCCAGTGGAATCATACAGCTTGAAGGTTTGGATTAAATCCTACCCACTCTTTCAACTGAAAAGCCTTTGTGGCTGCCCCTCCAGATATCTACAGAACTGGTGGTATTGCTACTGTTCCTGTGGGCCGAGTAGAGACAGGTGTTCTCAAACTCAGAATGGTGGTCACCTTTGGTCCAGTCAACAGCACAGCTGCAGTCAAATTTGCTGAAATGCATCATGAAGCTTTCAGTAAAGCTCTTCAGGGGGCCAATGTGGGCTTTGATGTCAAGAACGTGTTTGTCAAAAATGTACAGCATGGCAGTGTTGCTCTTGACAGCAAAAATGACTCGTAAATGGAAGCAGCTGCTTTCACTGCTCAGGTGATTATTTTGACCCATCTTGGCCAGATCAGTGCTGGCTATGCCCCTGTACTGGATTGTCACACAGCTCACATTGCTTGCAAGTTTGCTGAGCTCAAAGAAAAGATTGTTCACTGGTCTTGTAAGAAGCTGGAAGATGGGCCCAAGTTTTTGAAATCTGGTGATGCTGCCATTGTTGACATGGTTCCAGGAAGCCCATGGGTGTTGAGAGCTCTCTGACTACCCACCTCTGGGTGGCTTCACTGTTTATGATATGAGACGGACAGTTGCTGTAGGTGTGATTAAGGCTGTGGACAAGAAGGCTGCTGGAGCTGGTAAGGTCACCAAGTCAGCTCAGAGAGCTCAGAAGACTAAATGAATATTATTCCTAACACCCACCTCTCCACTCTTAGTCAGGGGCAGAAGAAGAGTCTCAGAACTGTTTTTCCCAATTGGCCACTTAACTTTAATAGTGAAAGACTGGTTAATGATAACAACTCCTCATAAAACATTCAGAAGGAAAAGAGAATGCTTTGTGGAGCATTGGTGTGTGTGTGTGTGTGTGTGTGTGTGTGTGTGTGTGTGTGTGAGTTTTTAGATTACTAGATTTCAAACTAAATACTTTTTAATGGAAACAACTTGACCAAAAATCTGTCACAGAATTTTGAGACTCATTAAAACAATGTTCAACGAGAAAAAAAAAAAAAAAGGATAGCAGTAAAAACAAGTCTAAAGTGGAAGATTTTGTCATATTTGTCCAATTTTGCTCAAAAAAGAGTATAAGAACCCAACTCCCACCAACTGAGGAATGAATGTGTTATTTTCATCCAATGAAATTCTACTTACAGAAAGATGAAGTTCAAGCTTTTATAGGAGAATGCATACAGCTAGACATCGTATTCATAAGAGAAATACATCAGACTCCCATGTGTCCACATCGTATTATCTCCCTATCTTAAGAAATTGAAAGAATAGAAAAGACTAAACATGTACATTAGATATTGTGAAAGGAGGGAGACTGCTCATAGGGAAAGACAAAGTAGGATAGCAAGAAGGAAATAAGGAAAGGAAAGGAAAAATAACGTCTCCACAGGATAGCTAAGATAATTATAGCAATAATTGCTATTAGGAAATTAACAATTGTTATTAATTTCACACATTGTTATCTTCTGAGTAGTTGTTCAGATTAACCCATGTAAGTATGCAACATTGATCAAACAAAAGAAACACTAACAATTTTCTTCGAGGAACTAATAGAAGTTATGTATAGAATTTCTTTCCTCTATGTGTATCTTTCTTCTTTTCTCATTTCCCAACCCCAGTTCATCTTTCCTTCTGAGCATGTCTGTCCATTCAACGATGTGTATTGTACCTTCTGGGCCTTATTTACTCTTTCAGTTTCTTACACATGTGAATCTTCACCCACTGATGAGTGTGGGCTCCACTCACAGGATTCTGTGCAGTGAGAATTGCGTGAGTCCCATCCTGCAATTTAAGAAAGAAGTTGTCCTTGAGGCTCTGCCCTGGTACAGAGTAAGCTCAGTGATCATAAATCGGAAGTGTATGCACGTGATTCGGCCAGTAGAGGACAGCAGTAGAGATGAAGTGCATGAGAAGCTGGGAGGTGCTGGTGAATGAGGAGCAGAGGCAGGTGCTCTGCTGTGTGCTCCATAGTAGACGTGAATGAATTTTTGACTTCTATATGTGTCTATTATGCCAGAGCTTGTACTTCTGAGATGCAAGATTTCATGTTCCAGTGCAAGAGAAGTCAGGAATGTAGACACAGCTGCAAAGAATGAAAAGGCTAAACACAAGAAAATGTGACGGGAGGGACATAAGCACAATGTGGAATGGCTAGTTGAGGGCATTGGCTGTTCATCTCTTCTTTCCTTCCCACGGCTGCTGCAGCACTCATTGTCCATCTTTTTTCTTCACCCACGCCTCCCATGGAGCTTCCTGCCCACACTTCCCGCCCCCAGCCAGTCCTCCTTTCAATCTAATCTGCTTCCAGGTTACTCTTCCTCCAGTGAGGTCATGCTGAGTTGATCACTCTTGTTCAGGTTTTTCTTTTGTGTGTGTGTGTGTGTGTGTGTGTTTTCAATTGAGTGTAGCCCAGGTTGGTAGCACTAGTACATCTTACTGTCTAGAGAGCATCTTCCCTCTAAAGAAGCCCTGTATTAGACGCTTAAAATGTTTGAGTCCCAGTGGAAATCTTGCTCCTTACTCCCTCCCTAAACCTGCAGGTGCCTCCTCGATGCCCTGTGGTAACTGCAATGCCATCACATTTTCCTGTGTTTAGGCTTTTCACTCTTTGCAGCTATGTCTACATGGAGCTGGTAGAAAGCATCATAATGCATGCAATCCTGTATTGGGCTAACCCCAGCCCTAGGCCAGGCAGTTCTTCAGAGTTCTCAAAAAACAAAGCCTGTGCCTCATTCTAGGGCTGGTGACAAAGGGATAGAAAGGTAGAGAGGGAAGAAGTGTGTGGGGCAAAGTCCCAGATGTCACCTGGCAAGAGATAGGGGAGTGGGAGTGGGAATGGCTGTACTCCATCTTGCCTTGCAACTGTCAGAACCTTAAACTGATCTCCCTCCCTGATTATTTTATGTAACCCTCGTAGGCCGCACCTGTGTTCACCACTGTGGCATCAGATTTGTAACCTGTTCATACCTGACCACAGGGTCATCTAAATAGATCCTGTAAGGTGTTCCACAGTAACAAGGGAAGCTGATTGGTATACTTTATTGATCGTTAGGGGTAGAATGCATCTTTAATTTGGGTTCATGCAATCTTCTGAATTTGTGCAGCTATTTCTACTTACTGTTGACCATTGTTAATCTCTCATTTTTATACAAACTTCAGAATGTATTTGTCAATAATCACAATGCAATTTTCTGAGTTATTCCTTGAGATTGAGCTCACTCCATAGATCAAACTGAGAAGAAGCGAGATCTCAGTCACAGTGACTTGTTACCTAGAAGCATGGCATTGCTCAGTGTTTGTTCAGCTTAGTGCTTCTGCAAGCTATAGGAGGGAAAGGGTGCCCCACCTCCCC
Organism: Ctenomys sociabilis; assembly: GCA_004027165.1. Lineage (NCBI taxonomy): Eukaryota > Metazoa > Chordata > Mammalia > Rodentia > Ctenomyidae > Ctenomys > Ctenomys sociabilis. The sequence continues at coordinate 10,838 of PVKA01052600.1, forward strand.
TCGTAATTTGGCCCAAGTTTGAATCAAGTAAAATTCAAGTTTTTCTAGGCTATTTTTGTAGTAGTGATGGCAGACTGGCAGAAGAATGCAGTTATCACTGTTCAGGGCCCAAACTGAGCCTTTATACCCCCACCCATACTGCTCACCACCACAGTGTAAAACGTGGTTGAAACAATAAACATGTGAGTAACACCCAATCTTCACATATATAATGAAATGGTTACCTCAACATTTCACTTCTCTTTCAGGGTAGTATAAGTGATGTCGTGCTTTTAGGTTCAAATTCTTTTGTTCTTTGATGATATACAAAAAGGCAATTGAGATTTCAGTTGGGAATGGTAGCACACTTCTGATTTCTGAATTCAGGAGGCTAAAGCAGGAAGATTACACGTTCTAGGCCAAGAGTTTACCAAGCAACATAGAGACTCTGGTTCACAACGAAACCAACAAGCCTTCAGTATTTCTCTGTATGACCCTTGTGCCTCTTAAGTAACCTCAGTGTCGGTAAACCCCATAGAGACATGTTTTTTCCCTGTGGATATTTAGAAGCCAAAGAAGCATTGTACGTAGTGTCCATACCTGGAATGTCAGCGCTGAGGAGAGGCTAGCAGAGTGCAGGTAGTCCAGGACAGCCTGGGGAACAGAGTGAGTTTTTTAATAAGGCTATATTCTTATCACCTATTGAAGAAAAGAAGAAGAAGAAGAAGAAGAAGAAGAAGAAGAAGAAGAAGAAGAAGAAGAAGAAGAAGAGGAAGAAGAAGAAGAAGAGGAAGAGGAAGAAGAAGAGGAGGAGGAAGAAGAAGAAGAAGAAGAAGAGGAGGAGGAGGAGGAGGAAGAGGAGGAGGAGGAGGAGGAGGA
>PVKA01052601.1:0-11626 GCA_004027165.1 Ctenomys sociabilis
GATCCGTGAAGCGCGTGTGGGAAGAAGCCAAAGGCTCTCCCTCAGACTCACCACACTCTCACTGCTCTGGGAAGCCTGGTGAGTCCTGTAAATTCGCTCTCGCTGGGAGAGCTTGGCGCGGGATTCAGGAGGCCGCTGGAGTCAGCCACTGTCTCTGGCCGGTCTCAGGAGCTGGGCGGGGGCGGGCGGGATGGAGCAGCTATATGTCTCTTCAAACATCTGTCTTTTTTAATGAATACATTCCAAATCCTTTCTTCTAGCTTTTTGAAATGTGAGGTCTTATTGTTATCTATAGATAATAATACTATACAATAGCATTACTACCTTCCCTTATGAAGCAACTGTTACTATACAGGTTATATATAATATATAACTTGTTCTTCCTAATCATGATTCAATACCCATGGATAACTTTGGCCATCCTTCCCTACTCATTATTCTCATGGCCTCTGGCAATCATCATATAGAACTTGTCTCTCTGTCCTGCTTTATTCCTTTTAACACAACAGTCTGCAGTTCTAATTGAACAGTTGCAGATGAGAATGTCATTCTTTTGTATAGCTACATAGTAGTCTGTAGTTATTTTTGATTGAGGAGTTTAGGGAATACTTTCTGGAAGAGGCTGAATCTTTGCAGAGCAAGGGCAATTTCAGCAGGGCCTGAGAGTGGGACACATGGCCCAGAAAGTGGTCATGGAGGATGTGCACTTAGGGAGAGGATGTTCTGGTGTTGCTGGAACTCAGATTGTACAAGACACAGAGTATGAGATTTGAGGAGGGACAGAGGAGGTGGTGATCTGAAGATTATTTGAAGGGGTCTTTTGAAATGTGTTTGCAGGCTTGACACAGCCATCCCAAGGCTAGGAATGGGGGATTACTGTGTAAAGAAATAGAGCCAGTGGACAGGGGAGATCCCCAGTCTACTTTGGCTGATGAACAAAGAATAATACCAAAGAGTTTAAGTATTGCTTGCAAGTGTAAGCCCAAGAAGAAGAAAAAAACAAAAAATAGAGGACTTCAAACAAAACCACAGATTTAAAAACTCTCCCTTCAAATTAGCTGAGTGCTAAGGATTTCATTTGGTCTGTGCAATTTAGTGCCCAGATTACAAACAATGCTCTCACCAGAGGAGACTGCTATTTCCTCAGACTTGCAAGAACATTTCTGTTTTGAAAATGATATATATTCTAAGAGGTAAAGTTTCTTCTGCTCCTTTCTCCTTTGTTTTTAATTATTCCACATTTTGTATATATATTGTGTGTATGTTCTGTTTTTTATTCAGTAATAGAAGTTGAAACCATGCTAGGCAAGCACTCTACCACTGAGCTGCATCCTCAGTCATATGTTATTATATATTGATATATATATTTTATGTAGTATAATACATATGATATAAAAATGATATGTAATTTATATGTAAATCTATAATAAAATGCATGTAATAAGTATGCAGTAGTAATATAATGTTTATATGTCACCTGTATAATTTGGGGGGTAATACATGCTAACAAGACTGGTATTATACTATATACATATATGATATGTATAATCACATATATGATGAATAGAAATATAATATATTTTGTAACATAAATAATATATTTTATATAGAGAGTAAAACTTTGGTTTGTGACCATAATTTGTTCTGGAAAAATGCTTGTAATCCAAAGGATTTCGGTCAGTTGCTTGTCTCTCATTTGCTGAGACAAAGTACCTGACATTCAAAACTAAGGAAGGAAAGGTTTATTTAGCTCATAGTTTATAGATGTTGTAGTAGACAACTGGCTGGCTCCAAAGCAGTGCGGCATGGCAGAAGAGCAGCAGTTCATGTAGCAGAAGACAGCAACAGCAACAAGAGCAAAGGGGAATAACAATCCTCTTTTCCTCCCTTATATCGTAAGCAGGCTACGTGCCCTAGGGTGGGTGTAGCACTCAAACCATCTCCATGCCCTCCTCTTGCACAGGCTAAGAATGTTTATAAAGTGAGGCTCCTGGTGTTTTGCTAAGTTTCTTAGTCAAACTACTAAGCTTCTCAAATTAACAAAATGAATCAACCCTCACAACATCACAGGGTGTAAACAGCTGCCCTAGGGCATACCCCCTGCACCCTAGAATGTGGAATTGCTGGGTCAGTTAAGGGTCTAAACTTCTCAGACTGACACAGTGTATCAAGAATTACAGCATTTGTACATCAAACTAGATTTCCTTATAAGAAATATTCAATGGACGCTTAAATGTTTTGTTTCACAACCCCAAATTCTTCATACAAAATTATTATAGTATTGCGACATGATACACAATAATTCAGAAAGTAAAAAGGGTAAAGAAAAATAAGCAAAAAATAAAGCCAATTAACCTGTACATAGCTTGGAAAATCTTCATGGTTGGTGTGGGAAAGACAAGAAAAAGGATTATTTTTGTGATGTTAACTACCACTAACAGAATCAGTGCTATTGGCTCAATTTACTCTTTGTCTTTTCTTGCAACTTTAATGAAAAAAATCTATCCAATGACGCTTGTTTTTGCTTCCTTTTGAGCACTTTGAAAATTGTGGCATTGCATTGTCATCAAACAGATTCATGACTTGTGCTCCTACAGTCTTATTTGGGTCATATTTTCTGCAAAATTTTGCACTGTTTCTCACATTTTATACATCTCATTTGAATTGAGGTATTCCTCTGCCTTTTCCTACTCTTCCACTGCAAGTGATATCTCTTGCATAACTTCACTATCAAATTCTCATCAGTCTTCTCCTGGTGCCAGTCCAAAATTTTAAGAACTTATGAGGATTCTGAGTGGCCTTCAGGAAGCAGGAGAGCTGTGATCTGTGGACCCAGCGTACACAAGGGCTTTCCTGGTGCCTTGGCAGACTCTAGGCAGCCTGAGGGACTCAATAAGCTCTCACCCCAATGCTTCTGCTGCTGCTTGTCCAAACTTCTAAGAACTTAGGAGAACTCCAAGTAGCTTTCAGAAAACAGGGAACTGCAAACTGTGGGCCCAGCTTGAGCAGATGCAGAGATTTCTTGGAGCCATTTAAGAACTTTGGCGGACTCTGGGTAGCCAGCAGGACTCTTTTGGGGTGATTACCAGGAGCTACAAAAGTGTCAAAACAGAGGAGCAAAAGGCAATATCAATCCTCTTGCCCACCCAGAACAAATCTAGGAGACAATGACATACAAGGACTTGGACATCACACACCTGAAATGTCTGAAATGATAGCAACTATAGTAGAGAAACAAGTCTGTCAGGCTACAGAAGAAATAAGAGCAGAAATAATTTCTCAGGTCCAAAAAGAAAGGACAACAATTGTGAAAGAATTGCTCAGCACAGCTAAAGAAGACATAGAAAGAAAAATAGAGGAGAATAGAAAATGATGGAAATACTGAATAAACAATATAGAAGAGAATTAGAGGGACCGGGGAGATAGCTCAGTAGAATAAGCTCCTTCCTGGCAAGCACAAGGTCCTGAGTTCAATCCCAAGTTCTGAAAAAAAGGAAAGAAAAAAGAATTAGAATGCACATAGCATTTAAACAGATATCCAGAATATTAAGAACTCTACTAAAAGCTGGAAAAACTGCTTGAATGAAACTGAAGTTTGACTTTCAGACTCCGAATACAGTTTCAGCTAATAATGTGAAATAAAAGATCTCTTAAAACTGACAAGAAACCAGGAAAAACAATTCACAAGCTACAAGATGATGCAAAGAAAAATAATATATGAATAACAGGTATCAATAATGAAGTGGGAGACAACACAAATGATAGACTATTTGCAAAAGTACTAGCAGAAAATTTAACAAACATGAAAAAAGAATATGTCATATACTTAAGTGAGGCATATAGAACTCCACACAGACACAATCACAATACATTTACACCTAGACACAAAATTAAGTTCTCAAAAATTCAACAAAAGAATAGAATATTAAAATCTGCTAGAGAGCAGAAACAGATCACCTACAATGGAAAGCCCAACAGAATCATGGCAGATTTCTTAACGTGAACCATCTAATCCAGAAGTATTTCAGGTCCTGAAAGAAAACAACTTCTGCTCCAGATTGATGTACCCTGCAAAACTATCAAATTCAATGGTGAAATAAAATCTTCTATGACAAACAACAATTGAAGAAATTCATGACCACCAAACCAACTCTACAAAGAGTACTAATAGATATTCTAGAAAGAGACAGAAATGATCACAGCTTCAAGAACAACAGAAGGGAGTCATCAAACAGCAAACAATTAAAAAGGAAAAAAATTATGGAACAATAGTCTCTTATAATAGGGACTAAACTTATTCAAAAGGAAAGAGTTTCTGAGTTAATGAGGTCAGGAGAGGGAGTTGGGGAAAGAGATTTATCTCTGTACATAAGCAGGATGGTTTGGACAACTATACTGCACATTTCTGCTGCTATACAGAAAGAGGGAGTTAATGCTTTAATTTGTTTCGCCTCCTTTTTTCAATTGTTTTTCCTTTTTGTATTCTTAATTTCTATACATTTCTGTCTTTTTTCCTTTCTTCTTTCAATTTTACATGCATATATCTGGTAATCTGAATAACTGGTTAGAAGACAACACTATTTATTACAACAAATACTGTGAAATGCATGTTACTTTGTTAAGTGAAAATCTTTATCACTTGTATTTTTTTTTCTGTTTTAATTCTAATTTGTATACTCTTTAAAAAAATATTCAAAAGTTTCCATTAAAGAAAAGTATCATAAGGAACTGGAAAAAAGATTTTTAAGGAACTAGAAAAAAGGTAACAAAGAAACAATGTCAGCCTCCTCAGAATTGTTAGCTTAAGACTTTAACTACTGGAAATTTTATTACTTTGGTTGCATCATATGCTGAAGAAAATAGAAACTAATGATACTTTTTGTATTGTGTTAGCAATAGAAAAAGGATGTCAGTAATTGTCCGGACTCCCACGGGAAAGCTCAGGCTCTACTGTAAAGGAGCAGTAAGTATTTGAATTCCTAACTGACACAAACTTCTCTGTTCCAAGAACTTGTATGGAGTCTTTTGTAACTTCACAATATCTTTCAGTGTTGTTTTTCCTTTGCTTGTTGCCATCAGCAGCATTTTCCAAGGTTAAAGGTTTATTCCAATGTAGCCAAAGTCCTCTAAAATTCCCTGATCACACAAGAATGTTTGTGAAGTTTTAATGTTAGTGAGATATTTGCTGTCACTGAGTTATTGAGAATCAGTGATAAGATTGTTGTTGCTAGGGGTTTGTAGCAGGAGTTTTGATCCTATTTGAACCCATAGTGTTCAGACTTAATAGTTATCTGGGATTCCACATTACCCCTGTAAATCTTTTATATTAAGTGCTTATATATTTGTCCACTACTATATGTATTTAAAAAAAAAATCAACTCTACTGAGGAATAGTTGGGGATTATGGAGATAAGATAAACTGCATTTATTTAAAGTTTGCATAGATAGATAGGAAGATAGATATAGATATCCTGATTCACTTTCTGTCACTATATATTTGTGTGCATTTACAAAAATATTATGTAAATGAAATCATGAAGCATGTGTGATTATGAATCTCATAATCATTCTGAGATTAATTCACGCTTTAGCTTGTATCAGTAGATCATGTCTTTGAATTGCTAAGTAGTATCTTCATTGTATGACTATATTAGAGTCTGCTTATTCATTCAATGATTGATGGACATTTTGTTTGCAGTTTTTGACCACTACAAAAAATGTTCCTATGGACCTTTGTAGGTTTTTTTTTATTGCTCTTGGGTTGAAAGGGATGGGTCAAATGGAAAGTGCATATTTATCTTGTAAAGAAATCATCAAATGGTAGTTACATTCCTACCAACTATCCTGTTAACCCTTGGCATGGCTAGTCTTTATTTTTATCCATTATTATCATTATGTATCTCACTGTTGCATTTATATATGTTTTCACATTGTGTTATTCTTCTTATGTGCTTGCTTTCTGAGTTGGTGGTCCCCAAGATGGTTCCTATGTTTGTATATTCATGAGAAAGATTTATGGGACTTAGCATATAACGGTCCTTATAGCCAAGCTTTAGGAGAGTAACCAGTGAGCATCCACAGCCAGTTCATAAATGAAAATGACATAGGCAGAGTCTTAATGGAGGTCATAAAAGATCATTTCTATCAGTTTAGTGTGTAGATGCCAGCCAAGAGTCAAACTTGCAATTGGATCTTTCTAAGTGTATGAGTCATCAGCTTGCTCTTTTAACCCTTCCTTGCACATTATCTATTCACTCTCTTTCATGAAATCCCTAATTCCTTTTTTTGAAATGCCTAATTCTTTTATCTATCTATCTATCTATCTATCTGTCTGTCTGTCTATCTATCTATCTATCTATCTATCTATCTATCTATCTATCTATCTATCTATCTATCTATCTTTCTATCTATCTTGTGGTACCAGGGATTGATACCAGGACCTTGTGCTTGCCAGGCAGGCACTTATTCCACTAAGCTATCTCCCCATCCTCCATACATTCCTAATTCTTAAATAGCTTCCCTTATTGTTAACAGCCTCCATTAAGAGTGTGTATTTTTTACAGTTGATGAACATACATCTACTACTCATGTTCACCAAAGTCCAATAGTTTAAATTTGGGTTTAATCCTCTTTTTTGTCTTTTTGAGACAGAATCTTACCATGTAGTTTAGGTTGGCTTTGAGCTTACTTTGTAGCCCAGGATGATCTCAAACTCTCAACAATCCTCCTGCCTCAGCTTCTCAAGTGCTGGGATCACAGGTGTGTGCCACCACTCTTGGCTGGGGTTCACTCTTAATGTGTGTCCTAGGGCTTCTGTCAAATGTAGAATGGTGTGTACTCACCATTAGAGTGCACATTTTCATTTTCTTATAAATCCTCTTATGCTCTACCTATTCATGCCTTGTCTCCTTGACAACAACTATGTGTCTTTTGCAGATATTTCCTCCAAGATTATAGCTTGTCTTTTCATACTCTATGACTTCATAGTGGTCATATATTTGCTTTTTACAAAAGATTAGACTTGGTGTCATACAGCATGGAGCCTCTCCGTACTGAATTCCTTCATGTAACAATATGCAGTTAAGTTTACTTCATGTGTGGCTTTGTGGCCGGTGTGTATCCCTGAGTAATATTACATTATCTGGCCATACCACAGTTATGTACCTACTGAAGGAATTCTTTGGTGTGTCCACATTTTTAGGAATATTTAGGAATAAAGTTGCTACATAACCAAGTGTATGCAATTTTTGTGCAGATATGTATTTTTAACTCTTTTGGGTAAATATTAAGGTTGCATATTTCTTCTTGTAAGAGGTTTGGCATATTATGTCTTTTAAGGAACTGATTCACTTTATCTAGGCTATTTAATTTGCAGGCATAGAAATAAATACTGGCAATTTTTATCTTCAATTTTTCTTTTCCTGATTAGACTTGCCAGTTCTGATTTATTAAACTTCTCAAAGTACTTGCTTTTAGCATTACTTTTCTTAAATGTTTTCCTACTTTTCATTCCATTGAGTAGTATTATTTTTGTTGATTTTGCTACTTTGCTTTCATTTGCTTTTCATTTTCCCATTTCCTAGGATGGAACTTGGTTTGAGGCTCTTCTAATATAAGTACTTAGTGCTGCATATTTTCTACTTCCTACTTGAATAGCATTTGAACATGTGGCATTTATGTATTCATTAAACTTAAAATCTTTTAATTTTTCTTTTGATTTCATCCTTTTTTTTAAAATGTCAGTGAGCAAACTGATCTTTAATTTGCGAGCTGGGAGTCTTGCTCTCCATTTTGAATATGGGCCACAGCTATTTACACAGAATCATTGTACCATATTTACAACAGAATGCTGGACACAGCATCAATCTTGACAGGTAAAGTAAAAACCAGCTAGAGAACAAAGCTCTGAAATTAAAGTGCAAGCAGCAATCTGAAGGTGTGAGTACAGCGAAGGGGAAGGGCCAGATCACCAGAGGTTGGTGAAGCAGCTATGAGGGTTGGGAGAGGAAGCATTAAACAACCCATGGTGCAGAGACATTAAGAAAGAGTTCACTGGGACAGAAAGTTGTAAAACATTATGATTTATGCCAGGCATGGTGGCACAATTTGTGATCCCAGAACTTGGGAGGCGCAGATAGGAAAATCAATTGAGTTAAAGGCCTGCCTGAGCTGCAGTGAGGTCCTGTATCAATAAACAACAAAAATTATAATTTGAGCCTGGTGTAGTGGTGCATACCTGTAATCCCAGCACTTGGGAGGCTAAGGCTGGAGGATCATTGCAAGTTTGAGTCCAGCCTGGGCTCCAAACTGAGCTCAAGGCTAGCCTGAACAGCACAGTGAGACCTTGCCTCAAAAGATCAATATATAGTTCGGAAGTTTTTTTCCATAATGTTATTGAAAAACAAATAACAATGAGACAGTTTCAATTCAAATTAGTACAACAGCTCCAACAATTAATAGATTGCATATTGTTTTCTTAGTGGTTATTTGTTGTACAAGGTACATACATGATATTCTATTTATAAACAGTACTAGAGCAGATCCCTCTATTCAATGAATTAAGAGAATGTAGCTGTATACTTATCTTTTTTTAAAAGCTCAATTATAGTACAGTTTCAATAATTAATACTTTTTACATCGTTATCTTCCTAGTGGTTATCCATAGTAAAAGGAGCAGACAGGATTTCCTGTCCAAACACTATTAGTGCAAATATTTCTTCTCACAGAATTACGTGAAAGTATGGTTTGGAGTTTTAAGGAGAAATAAAATTTGCCATAAGCACCCTCTGAAGAAAAAGAAGGCAGAGTCTCATAAATCAAATATACCTCTTTTGCGGGGGAGGGGTCAGGATTTGAATTTAGGACCTTGCACTTGCCAGGCAGGCACTGTGCTGCTGAGCTATAGCCCTGGCTATAAATTAAATTTGATACCTTTTCTACAAAACAGTATCTCCATTTATATTCCTGTACAGGGGAATGAAGTATAGACTTGGAGTGATAAAATAAGTCAGGAGAGCTTCAGACAATGAAGAAAAAATAAAAGCTTAGGTTTATCAGAACCATTCTATCGACAAGCCAGCTGTCTTTCCTCAGATCTCCTCCCTAGACACCCAAATTCAGCATTTTAACTACTGAAGAAGTAGAATTAAAATGAAGCTAATACAGGGGGGATGATTTAAAATTCCACTTCACCAATTCAGGTCCCAGAGTGTTGAGGCTTGAGTCATAACCAGGGGTAGATTAGGGTGAGAACTGACAGGATGGAAGACACTGCCGCAGAGCCCCACAATTCCAGGGCCACAGCACCGGAGGCCTAATTTGTCCAGTGGAATAAAGAGATCACAGGCATTTTTAACCACATCCAGCAGAAGTGGGAGATGACTTTGAAGGACCCAAGCCAGGAGCAAGAGCTGGAGCTGAAGCTTCAGAGCCAGTTGAGGCAGACCTCTTCCTGGACTTCCTGGTCCTCCAGATCCTCCAGCTTCAAGTCCTCTGGGGACTTCTCCTCCAGAGCCCTTCAGTCTCTGGTTACAAGCTGAAGACTCTTGTTCCACTAGTAAGCGAATTTCATAAGCATCATGGCTCAAATTCATGATGAGGAAAAAGAGATACTACCTGAATGAGTGCTGTGCCCACTTCTCGTGATCCACACGGGGAACTAGTCCAGACTTTCCAGCCCATAGACATTGTCACATGCAAAGTACAAGGCTCAACTGAGGTGACTAACCGTGATGCAGAATCTCAGGACAACATCTGACAGGTGCACAGCTCTTTTGGCTGACTGGAGAGCATCTGCTGAGTTGCCCAGGTGAAGAAGCTTTCACCCAAGGCTCAGATGATCCTCTAGTTGTTGAATCTGCTTCTGTAACTCAGGACTGGCCCCACATCTTTGCAGTGCATGGCCAAGAAGGGAGCATGCATACTGAACAGCCCTACACAGCTGCTCGCAAACCTGGCTCTAAATACTGACGCGGACGCAGACGTCCATGACAGGGGCAGCTGTGGCACCTCAGCCCGCTTGATTTCATCTTTGATCCATGCACTATTCTGAAGTGTGGCTTTCCATTTTCAAATATTTGAAAACTTCCTCAGAGATATTTTTCTTAGATTCATCTGTAATTTAATTCCATTATAGTCAGAGAACATAGTTGGTGTGATTTGAATTGTTTAAATTTTATTGAGCTTGTGCTTGTAATTCCAGCACTGGGGAGGCTGAGGCAAGAAAACCACTGTCTTTATTAATGTCAAAGAGCATATATTTAAGAACAATAATTAGCATGGGTAATTAATCATTTTACAATGACAAAGAAATAAATTTATTATGAGGAGATAATGCTAAAGTTTATGCACCTGATAAGAAAGCATCAAACTACACTATATAGCATGAATTACAGAGTGAGCTCAGGGCCACCCAGAGCTGCATAGTGAGGCCTTGTCTCAAAAGCAAAGAAAAAATTATATTGGGACTTATTTTTCAGATTACGATTTATTTCGTTAAATGTTTGATGTATTCTTTAAAAGAATAAGTACTGTGCAATTTGGTTTGCAATGCTTTATAACTGCTGCTGAAGATGAGTTATTACAATCTTCTATATATTTAATTTTTTCTATGAATTAATTGAAAGAGAATATAAAAATCTTTAACAATAATCATAAACTTGTGTTGTGCAGTTCTGTTAGACTTGGTCTTTTTTTAAAATTTTATTTATTTGGTACAGGGTCTCACTATGCAGCTCAGACTCATAGTGATCCTCCTGCCTTCAGCCTCCCCAGCACTGGGATTACAGATGTGTGCCACCTTGGCTCTGCATGGCTGGGCCTGGGGTGAGGCGGGCACGGCATGTGGTACTGGGGATTGAATCCAAGTCCTCGGGCTTCCTTAGGCAGGCGCTTAGACCACTGAGCTATCTCTGTGGTCCTAGGTTTAGTCTTTGTGGTTTGATGCTCTCTTATTAGATCCATAGATATTAGGATACTCATGAATTTATTAACGAGCTTCTTTGCCATTGCAAAGTGATCTACTACCATTGCTAATTTTTTTTTTCTCTTAAATATATGTTGTTTGCTTTGATTAGTATTAGTATGGTTTATCTTTCTATTTCTCCTCAGCAAATTTATGTTTGTACATATTTAAAATGCTTCTTTTATGGAGCAGATAGTTGATTGCTGTAGTTTTTATACACTTAGACTTCTTTGCCTTTCAATTTAGTTGTTTAGACTTTTAAACTGCACTACTTTTTGATAGATAAAGTTTAAATATATCATCTTGTAATTCATTTTCTAGTTTATCCATCTGTTCTTCCTCTTATGATACAACTTAAACATTTATTTTCATAGGCCAGGGTGATAGCTCAGTGGAATAAGTGCTTGCCTGGCAAGCACAAGGTCCTAAATTCAATCCCTGGTACTGCAAAAATATTTTTTTTCCTCACAATTTATCTCCTTTGTTTTTTAAAATTTTATTTTTCAGATTGTGAGTTATTTTGTTCAATATTAAATGTTTGTTGTATACTTTAAAAGAATAAATACTGTGCAATTTGGTTTGTAATGCTTTATGACTGCCGTGGAGGACAAGTTGATTATTACAATCTTCTATATATTGAATATTTTTTCTATTAATTAATTG
>PVKA01052602.1:0-11624 GCA_004027165.1 Ctenomys sociabilis
AAAAGAGCCCTAGCTCCTCGCTTTGTCTCCTGACCTGCTTCCTCTCACTCATAATGTGGCAGCGGGCTGACTCCAGAGCAACAGACCTAAAAGAGAGAGAGAGAGAGAGAGAGAGAGAGAGAGAGAGAGAGGCTGAAATAAAGGCCGAGAATGCACTCGCCATCGTTTGTGGGGGGTCTCCCACTAGAGGGGAAGCCCTAGCCTCTTCTATTCCCAAGGGAGAGGAAGCCAATCTCCGTCTCTTAAAGGAGAAATATAAAGAGATTCATAAGTGTGCATTCAGATCTTCACAGACTGAATAAATCCATCTTGATGTGTTTCAATAGATGTCTCTTGTGAAATAATATTGATTTTCTATTAAAATATTTAGAATAATAAAATGGAAGAATGTTGTGAAAATCAACATGCCCATCCTGGGTCTGTGGATAAATTCCTGGCTTTCAACTTGCTTAAGACATTTGAAAAACGTTAAATAAAAAAAAGACTTTTGAGCTATGTAAGAAAATTACTTTCTGAAAAGGTCTTAAAGTAAAGACGAGGTATCCAACATTGTAAGTACATATTTACATTTGCAAATATACAATATTGCAAATTATTAGGTTAGGAAAATGTTTATTTTCTTTAAAAAGTTAAAAAGGATTATTTATAGGTAGCTATCAACATCTTTGGGGGGTAAATATACATATGTATATCTCATGTTTTGCTCAATATGAAATATATTGAAGTTAATTGTATATACTAGAGTATTTTAAACGACTATTTTGCTGTTTATTTTAATCTGCCTGTTTATAGGCTCCCAAGAGGTGGGATTTTAAGTGTGCACCGCCATGGCCAGTCTCAATTGCTGTCTCAGTGTGCCCTGGGGTTGGGGCCAGCATGGCAGGCCCAAGATCCAACCTCTAGACCCTGCGCCTGCTTGTAGGTGCTTTAATCCACTGAGCTATTTGGTTGACCCTTTTGCTGTTTAAATATTAAGAATTTTAGTGTCAAGAAAAGTTAATTGTTGATATTAAGTGAAAAGTGTTGGGCCATCCCTGACCAACACATATTTCTCCTATTGCTACTTCTAAGTTGTTGTAACAAAAATATTAAACAATTATCCATTGATTTCACTGTGCAGTTTCAAACATCCAGCTGCATGTATTCTGGCAAACAAATATTTCATGAAACAGTTTAATATGTTATGAAATTGTGTTTTCTTTTTAAAGCACTGATTGTATCACCCAATAGCAGAATCTACAATCTCTCAAAAATAGGTAACTTGTCTTTAGATCATCACATTTAGATTTTTGTTTGTCTTTGGAATTTCACACATTATTCTTATTCAGTTTTACTTAAGTGCTGTGATCAAAAAGAGATAAGCGTCATGGTGTGATTTACTCACAGTGGAAATGAGTTAGATCTGGTTATTATCCTGGAGCACTTTAAGGAGACAGCGCATAAATAAGCTTAGGGCAATTTGAAATTTATGTTGCCTGGTTAGTATCTTGAACTGAATAACTGACTTTTTGAAGTAAAATGATAGCAGACATGCGCAATGAAAACAGCCTTCCACAATTTCACCACACATACATCTCATTCATTTAAATGCTAGCCTTTTCACTTTTCCTTTTAACCAAAATTACAACATTCAAGCATTTCCTTTCTTTTTTTTACTTTATTTATTTACTTATTTCAAATTGTATTGAGAGACAAATACCAATGAGACAGTTTCAAAGCTGATTAATAGGACAATTTCAATAATTAATACTTTTTACATTGTTATTTTCCTAGTGATTATCCATAGTGCAAGAAGCAGACAGGGTCTCCTGTCCACACACTATTAGCACAAATCTTTCTAATTATTGAATTAATAGAAAGTAGTTGTATATCTATCCTAACTATTCTGTGTATACAAATACAAAATGGTCCTTCCTTTGTATCCTCATTTTTGTTTAGTCCTGTCACAGGTGAGTATTCTGCTGACATTCAACTATCATAGGTGCTTGAATTCAGCAAAACACTTCATCACAATCCAGCAGTCCACAATAGTAGTGGTTATCCACAGAAGCTGTTGACTAGAGCATTTTACATCTCAGCATATTAATATGGCTTTACTTTATATACCTCATTTTTATACCTTTCTGCTGGATGGTTAAGACCAAGATAAAGCAAGACCTATATAATGAGAAATGTGGCTTTTGTACCTGATTAAGGTCAGTCAAGTCCCCTCAGGATTTATCCTGCAACCCTGTACTGCACTTTATAGATCCTTTGTCAATGTCAGCCATGTGGATGAGTCATGATCATTGCTTGACCAATTTGCTGTCTGTGAAAGCCTGAGAGAAAGTTTTCTCTCCATGTGACTCTCCTTAGGTCAAGCATTTATTTTCTAATTCATTGTCTATTGTTACAGTATATAAATCAGATAGATTAACCTATCTCACCAAATATCTTTTTAAATACTTGGCATATTAACCATCTTTAAGTACAGTGAGATTATTAAACAATAACCCAGTATAATATCTAGTTTCTGATTTTAGTAATCATCATTTATGTATTTGCTTAATTTTTATAGCAAATAACATATGAAGTCAGTAGCAATACTTAACACAATATTTTCTTGATTTTATTATTTATATACACAGTGAACTCCAAAATTCATGTAGGTTAAATTTCTAGAGCATTGTGTATGGTAAACAATTGTGAATTTCATATATGGTCATAAAAATGTCTCTAAATGCCTATCTTTTGTAGTTTAAGCCTGAAATATTCTATGTCTCCAAAAATTACATCATTTAATTTAATAAAATACTCTATTAATAAAGGCTTAGAAGGGGAAGGGTTTTTGGGTGGCATTTTAGGGTTCTTTTTTTAAGAAGAACAAATTCCAGAGCATTGGAGAGAGCTAGCCTCTGGGGGAGGGTTATAAAACAGAAGCCAATCAGCAGCAAGAAGAACTACATAACACTTCTGGCTTGGCTACTTGTAAACCTCCACCACAAAAAGCATTTGCAGAGGATATCTACAGTTTCCAGTAACTTGTGGGGCTTTCCTTTGAACAAGTAATTGTGAGGTTCTTAGGTAAAATTCACAGAGGACTGAGATCATGAATTCTGAACCCTGACTTTGTTGGGAACATATTGTATATATATGTGGTCTATAGTATTTGTATGAAAATTAAGGAGAAAAGAGAAATTTTTATTTTATCAAGCCCAATTTTATAGAAGCTTTCAAGATTCACCCTGAAAATTTTTAGGGGCAAGGATTTGTAGACAACATTTATTTATTTTCTTTTTGTTTATCTCATATAACTCTATAACTGCCAACAACAACTTTAAGGAGCTTTGTCAAAAAGGCTAATTTAATTGAAAAATATTGGTAGACTCAAAATCGGAGCAACAGCCCAAGTTCAGACACTGAAAAAATTTGATATTATTAAAATCTATGTGCTACCTCAAGGCATATGGTACCTCCAATGCAGTGCCTACCTCTATACCAGTCATCCTCCAGTGAAGTAGAAAGAAATGCATAAAATTTGTATGAAATCACCCAAAAGCAGGGAATAAGCCACACTGAAGCCAAGGGACAAAGTGAAATGCACTGTATTTTGTGACTCCTGAACATAGTGTGAATTTATAGTAACCAAAACAGCATTACATTGACATAAGAAACAGGCATATCAGCAAAAAATGAATAGAAAACCTATAAGAAAATTTGAGTACTGCAACTGGATTATAAATCGTGCTAAGAGTACATATAAAAGAACGGTCTCTGATAGATAATGCTTTGGAAATTGGATATCCACATGCAGAATGACATTAAAACCCTATTTTTCCCTAGTTTCAAAAACCTTTTAAAATATATTAAGCACCTAGAAGCACATAGAAGATCACACACTGATTTTACTAGAAGAACACATAGGTGAAAGACAAGTATATTCAGTGGGCAGGAACAAAAACAAAAAAATTGTATCAAGCTAAAAAGCTTTTGTTGCACCAATTAGCAGTGAACAGAAAACTTACAGTATATAAGAAAATATTTGACAGTATATATCTGATAGGGGTTGATATATTGAATGCATAAAGAACTTCACAAATACAATCAGAAAAGAAAACAAATATACAACCCAATGATAAGGCAATAGACCTTAATAGATATTTCTTTTTTATGGTGATTGTTTTTTAAACTAATTTTAATGAGAAACAAACAGCAATGAAAGAGTTGGAAAATCAATTAACAGGACAGATTCAAAAATTAGTACACTGCATATTGTTATCTTCTTAGTGGTTATTCATAGTGCAAGACACAGACATGATATCCTGTCCAAATGCTATTAGTACAAGTCTTTCTTCCCATTGAATTAAGAGAAAGTAGCTGCATATCTATCCTATTTTGTATATGCAGAGAAAAAATGGTCCTTACTTTGAATCCCCTTTTTTTGTTTAGTTTTGTTACAGATGGGTATTCCATTGCCATGTAAATATTGTAAGTGCATGACTTCAGCAAAATAATCCAATGTAGTCCAGTAGTCCATAATAGTAGTGGGTTATCCATAGGGCTGTCAATATCAGAAATTGTTGACTTGAGCTTTTCACAGCTCAGCATATTAATATTGCTTTACTTTTTATACCTTGCTTTTATACTTTTTTGCTGGTTGGTTAAGGCCAAGATAAAGCAAGACCTACATAATGAAGAAGGTAACCTTTGTATTTGATAAGGTCAGTCAGGTCCCCTCAGGATTTATCCTGTAACCCTTTACTGCAGTTTGCAGATCTTTTGTCCGTGTCAGCCATGTGGATGAGTCATGGCCATTGATTGACCAATTTTCTCTCTGTGAAAGCCTGAGAGAATGTTTTCTCTCCATGTGACTCTCCTTAGACACATCTATGTCATCAATCACATTGTTCTGTGGCTCCATAGTCTCCTTGATCAGAAAATTTGGGACACAACTGAGTTATATGATGTTACAGTAAAGATTCTCCTATGTCCTGACCATGAAAAGCTTGGGCCAAAATGTTGGCTGCCCTTACACCACCTCTTTACCTCTCATTTTTGGTCAGCAAACTTGTGTTTTTTTATCCTGCAGAAGAGAAGCTTATTATTATCCTACAACATATGTAGTTGGGTTTAATCTTACTACCTGTCTGAATATCAAACATCTTAGGCATGACATGGAACAAGTATTTTTCATCAAGTATTGAAGTCCCTACAGAATATGGACAAAAAATTAAAAGTATTTTTACAAATGTGAATAAATAATTACATACTTTTACACAGAAATTTAGAAATCAAACCATATACAGCATTGTAGTGGGACCCTCCTGTGACATTTTTTGTTTCTTTCTTTCATTTATTACCCTACTTTTTATTAAGCATACATTTACTTGAGAGACAGTATGGTAATAATTGGTATGTCATGACAAGCAGTATATATTATCAGACCAGAATGACAGGCATTCCAAGTGTGACTCTTCTATTACATATTGCTATCTTCAGTGCAGTTGCTTAGTTCACAGGTATCAGCGTATATAATTAGTCAGGGTGAGAATCCTACCAATAAACTGCTAGTTTCAAAAACCTGCTAAAGATTCTCAAAGATAATTGCATATAAATGTATGGCTTTGCCCCTGTCATATTCCCCAGTTTTTCTCCCTGCCCTCTCCTCGTTGTCCAGTCCTCTACTTCTTGTTTTCTTTTTAATTGTATTATATGTGTCTATTTGTATTTTTAGTACTGAGTTCTTATACTAGGGTGACTATATTATATTTACACATATGTGTCTGGTTTATTTCTCTTATGAGTATATCTTCAAGTGGCATCCACTTAAATATAAATGCTTCAAGTTTATCATTCTTTATAGCTGAGTAATACTCCACCGTATAAAAATAACAAATCTTTTTCATCCATTCTTCAGGTGATGGGTACCTTGGTTGTTTTCAAGATTTGGTTATCACAAATTTTGCTGCTAGAAACATAGGTATACATATATCACTATGATATGACTTTTTCAGTTCTTCTGGGAAAATTCCTAGTAGCAGGATAGCTGGCTAGAATGGGATTTATAGTTCTAATTTTATAAGGAGTTTCCAAACTGATTTCCATAATGGTTTGGCACCAGTCTACATTCCCACCAGCAGTGGAAAAGGGTTCCCTTTTCCCCACAGCCTCTCCAGCATTTGTTGTTAATTGATTTGTTTATGATAGCCATTCTTTCTGGGGTGAGATGATATCCCAGTGCTGTTTTAATTTGCATTTCATGGATGGCTAGTGATGTGGAGCATTTTTTCATGTATTTATTCACTTCTTCAATTTAATCCTCTGAGAAGTGTACTTCTGCCTATAGTCTTTTTGTATTATTTGTATCAATTCTCTTTTTCTTATTGATGCATATTAGTCTCGTCTTTGTATCATCTTTCAGGTGATGACTTATTTTTTCCTGCATCCTGTTTTGAAGAGATCTTTTCTTACGTCTTCACTAGCTACGACAGTGTCTTCAAGATCTGAAACTCTGTCTTCACTTTCACACAAATGGTTTTGCAAGCTTGTGATTGTAATTTTAAGTTTCTATATATCTCTTTGACTCTTCTTCATGCGATCTATTTTCTTCCTCTATTGCTCATTCAAGGAATTCATCACTTTTCTAATCTCTATTTTTTATCAGTGTCTTCTTGAGAAGCAGTTAATAATTCTTTTACATCAGAGTTTATTTCTGATCTGATTTCCTCTGTATGTTTCTCCATTTGATTCTTTACTTCAGACACTATTAATTCAGAGGTTTTTTTATTTCAGTCATTAAGTCTGATCTGAATTCCTCTATACCTTTCTGTTGTTGTTTCTTTACTTCTGATGCTAGTAATTCAAAGATTTCTTTTTTTATTTCAGATATTAATTCTGATCTGAGTTCCTCTATACCTTTATGCTGTCCTTTCTTTACTTTAGACACTATTAATTTATACATTTCAGCTGAGTTAGTGTCCTGGGCTCTTGTTCTGGGTGGGTTTGAGGCTTGAGATTGCATTTTGCTCCTTCTCTTTGCCATTATGTATAGCACTGACCTCTGACCTTTGGTGCAGGGCTTTGGTGCAGTTATAACCTTAGCACTAAAATTCAGGTGCAGCTCTATTAAGTTTGAGTTTATCCAGTTGTGCCTGGCTTGGTTCTAGCTGTTGTGCTCAGCTCCTTCCTGCTGCAGCACTTGGAAGTGAACCTGGTGTACCCCTCTATTGTGCCCCTGGCCCATGGGGTGCAGAATAGCACTGAAGCTCTCCCACACAATAGCTGGGCCTGAGTTTTCACTTGGTCTGGGGCATCTTAAGAGCATGCCAGAAGTTCTTACTCACTTGTTGGGCTTGGGGGCTGGTTCTAGAGGGGTGGAGGTGTCTCGCGGGAGCAGCAGAGGGTCTCACTCATGCAACATGCCTGGATTTGGTACAAAGATGTCCCATGGGCGCAGGAGGGCTGAAAGCTCTGAATAGATATTTCTTAAAAGAAGAGATACAAGAGAGGAATAGGTACATGAAAAAAATATTGAAGTTTCTTAATCATCAAAATAAATGGAAACCTAACACACAAGGTGATAATACGTACTCCAGTAAGAATGGTTATGTCAGGCTGAGGAGATAGCTCACTGGTATAAGCACTGCCTGGCAATGCAAGGTCCTGAGCTTGATCCTCAGTACCACAAAAAAAAATGGTTATTGTAAAAATATCTTAAAATGAAAACTTATGGAGAGAATATAGAGAAAAAGACTCCTTATATTTCATAATTTTGTACTGTTTCAGCATTCTATAAAATATGATAGAGTTCCCTCAAAAAGTGAAATGTAGAGTTAACATCACTCTAACTTTGAATGTATCTAATTTAAATAAAATCAATATTCAAAGGAAATGAAATCAGTGTATGTGGTGCTTTCTGCAGCATATTCCAACAAGCAATTCACAGAAACAATGCAAATGTCCATGCACTGATGACTGTATAGTTAAAATTAATTTCTTAAATGCAACAAAACATTTTTCAGCTGTGCAAAAGTCACTTATTATCTGTGATGGCATGGACATAGATGGAGGTGTTTGTCTTCAGGAAAATATGTCAGCTGCAGAACAGCAGATAGCACAGCATCTTGTTGTTATGTGGAGTTAGAGAACACTGATTTCATAGAAACTGAGCACAGCACAGCGGTTCCCAGATGTTGTGCAGGGTAGGGATGTATACAGTGTGGAGCACTGAGTAGGGCTTTAGGGTCGCGCAGTGGTGAGAGGTAGCTCTGCGTTGCTATGACTCTCAATGAGATAAATGCCATGCAATCTTGGCCAGGACTCTGGGCATCCATCCTGAGGCCCCAGAAGCACTGCACGGAGCACACGCCTGTAATCCCAGCACTCTGGAGGTTGAGCCAGGAGGATCGTTGTGAGTTTGAGACCAGCCAGGGGGCTACAAAAGTGAACACAAGGCCTGCCCAAAGTGCATAGTGAGACTCGGTCTACACAAGCAAGCAACAGCAACAAAAAGAGACCTCAAAGTAAATAAATAAATAAATGAAATAAAATATCTTTCAATACAAATAAATCTCAAGGAAAAATAAAAATAATTTTCCTAGAAGAAATTTTAGTGTGAATATTGTAAATTACATAAAATGAGATTTTACTCCCAAAATCATTTTCTGAAATATGAATGACAGATGATCTTTGTAAACACCTGACAGGTTTGTGAAAATAAAATGTAAATAAAGTTGAAATGTTTGTTTAAAGCTACATACTAGCTTGCATTTTGTATGATACAGGATACTTGATTAAGCTATCCCTTTGGTAGAATTTACACTAATGTGGCTGCTTCGTTTTGAAAGAAAACAGCTGTTTTTCAGTGTGCCTGTGGTTTTATGAACACAATGCTTCCTTTATGAGACAAAGTGGATTCAAATGAGCTCTCTGCACTCCCTCCAGGACTAAATTCCTCTAACGTTTTCCAACTCACTATTGCTTGATAAATGTTAGACTTCAGCTTATCCTAGGTGTAGAGCCCAGGGCTCCTGAATGCTGCCATTTGTGTGTTTATTTTCTTCTGAGGCAAGGGAATTGCTTTATGAACTCTGAGTTATAAAGGAGAGCAACTGAGTGGGAAAAAAGACATTTGGTGTAACACTTCTTTGACTGAAAAGGAAATTGGATTTTACCTGTTGCAAAGGAGGTCACAAATTTTATTGTTAAATGGGCTAAAGTGTACCTACTTAGTAAGACATGGGCCTGGAATGGAAGAGTCCTTAAATTACAGACCTCCAGCAAATGCTCAGTAGTTTCTGTTTTTCATAGAATTTTCTGATTTGGAACCCTGAAACTTTTATTACAGCTTTGATTGATTGTTTTCCATATTTGCTTCTGACCTTGCTATATGGAAAAGTATACTTGTTTAAACAGAAAAATCCTTATGTGTGAAGCAAAGTTATTTGTACTTGACATAAATTTCTGGAAGTGATTTATAAGGCAGCCAAAAAGCCGATGTTGAAAGTAGAAAGTAGTTGCATATATGTGCACAGTGCTTGTGCTAGCAAGAATTCCAATTTCACCTTAATCTCAATTATTTCAGGAATCATTGTTTATATTTCAGAAAAAAATACATACAAAGTGGGAAAAAGAAAATGAATTAAATTTAGAGTTATGTAATATAGTTAGGCTATAAGGATTTAAATACTTACCCCAGAGTACAATGGAATTGTGTTATTTGTGTACCAAAATTCTTTCTTCCAGCAGCTATATATAGATGTCTTATTTTATAAAACCAGATTTTTAGTAGTATTCACATAGTATATGCCTTTTTATAATTTTCTATCATCTATCTATCATCTGTTTATCTATCTCTATAAGTAGATATAGATGTATATTAAAGATTTGTTGATATATTTATTTAATTAGTACAGGGTCTCACTATGCAGCATGGACTCATAGTGATCCTGCTGTGTCAGCCTCCCCAGTGCTGGGATTATAGGTGTGTGCCACCATGCCCAGTTTTGGTGACTGGCTTGCCACCTGGGGTTGGCACTGCATGCAGTACTGAGCATTGAAGCAAGGAGGTACCTAGACTGTCAAGCTATCTCTTTGGCCCTAATTTATATTTTTAAAGATTAGATTAATTTATATTTGAAAAGACAAAGTAAGAAAAATAGTCTTAGTAGGTTCACATTCATAATGAAAGTTGCAGGACTGGCCGAATACTCAGTGGATTAAAACACCTGCAAGCAGCGAGGAGCTGAGGGTTCAATCCCTGGGGCTGTGATGTCAGCCCTGCCCCCAGGGTGCATTGGGATGGCAACTGGGACTGTGCATGATGGTGCATGCCTGTAATCCCAGCTCTTAGGAGGTTGTAAACAGGTGGATCACTGTGAGTCTGATCTAGTAGTGAGACACTGAACACCTTGTAGACCCTTCCCTAAAAAATAAAAAAGGTACCCATTTAAAAAAATACATATATATGTATAGTATATGCAAAATTTGAATTTATTTATTTATTTTCTATTTTATTTTATTTGCATTTATTTTGTGTAATTTATTCCCGTGCCATAAGTTTTTGTTTCTTCAGTTTCTTCTGGGATATCTTTTTCTTCTGTGCAACCTCCTCCTCTGGTTTGGGAACAATTTGTTCCTTTTCAGTAAGGATCATCTCAATACGGCAGTGGGAGCCCATGTATGGATTAATCCAGCCATAAGCTCTGTAAGTACGGTGGCGCATCTTGGGTGCTTTGTTCACCTGGATATGTTCAATAACCATAGAATCTACGTCTAAACCCTTAAGCTCAGCATTACTCTCTGCATTCTTAAGCATGTGTAACAAAAATTCAGCACTCTTTTTGGGCCACCGACCCTGTGTCCAGCCCCACTGTTTGGCCTGGGCACACCTACCAACCCCACCATTGTAACGACAGAATGGTACACATTGCTTCTTTAATGTGTCATCCTTCAGATACTTGGTGGCCTTTCGGATATGCATACCCTTGATGGCCTTGTCAGTTTTACGCATGTTCTTAAAGTGAACGTGAAGATTTGAGCCTCTTGATTTGCATGATTTTGTGGGGTTTTCTGGGTCGAGCGAGTAGCGAACCATTTTCACAAGTCACCTAAGGCGGCTCACAGGAAGAGCAAAATTTGAATTTCTTAATATGTATTTAATGCATAACTCTTCATAATTTCATGATAAATTGTAACAAATACTAGCTTTCTTCTTATTTATGACAAAAATCATAGGAAGACTAAGAGAAGATAAAATACTTCAAGGCTATATACTTCTAAAACAGACAATGGCTGATTGCTCGATGGTTTCCTTAGTGACCCTTAGATTTTGGATGTTTGTGTAACATTTCTTGTATAAGGGTCTGTGGAGTTCCTCGGTGCATTTTTATGTGAATGTTACGACGTTAGTTGTTTAGTGAAGTTCTCTGCGACTGGATGTTTCCTACACTATATTTCTCATATTATACTTTCAATACATGGTTTGCAGATCCTGTGGGCCATTCATTATTTTAAAGAGCATATTAAAATTTCCAGGGTGCCCCTATCTTCAAGTCTGAGTCACAGTTTCTGCCGGTGTTAGGCCTTCGAGGCTTTTCAGTTGTAAATTTTCTAACTAACCTGATAATTTTGTGAGAGTGTGTGTG
>PVKA01052603.1:0-11624 GCA_004027165.1 Ctenomys sociabilis
GTGTGTTCATCTCAGATGCCTAATTCTGGATTGGGTCTTTAAATTTTGAGGATCTAATGGTTTTTACTTATTTATAAATTCAGAGAGAAGACCTTTGTCTGAGTGCTTATTAGTTAAGATTTTTTTCCCAATTTGTGGGTTGTCTTTTCACTTTGTTGGGATGATCATGTGGATTTTGGATTTGACTCTATTGATATAGTGTATTACATTCATAGATTTGCATATATTGAACCATCCTTGCATCACTTTCAGGAATGAATCCTACCTGGTCATAGTGTATAATCTTGATGATTTGCTGTATTCTATGTGGTAGGATTTTTTGGCATTTTCTTTTGATGTTGAAAAACTTCTCAATAAGAGGAGGTCCCAGTTGTTAATTATTTCAAGTATTACAGTGTAATTTGATTTTTTTGTGATTTTATTTTTGTTAATAAACTCTTTGCCTACACCTATGTCTTCAGAAAATAAGGGGATATAAATGCAGGGCAATTTTGTACCCATATATACAAAGTAGGATAGATATATAGGTACTTTCTCTTAATTCAATGAGAAGAAAGATTTGTACTTAATAGTGTTTGGAGAGGATATCCTATGTGCATCTTGTACTATGAATAATTACTATGAAGACAAAATATGAAATGTATTAATCATAAATGTCCTACTAACCTGTTTTGACACTGTCTCATTGCTATTGGTTTCTCAATAAAATTAATGAAAAAAAAATTTGTGCCTCTGTGTTCCCACCCTTCAAGCCCTGCCCTAGTCCTCTAGCACAGCCCCTCAAGACATGAGCTGCTCCTCTAGCAGTTACTTCCCCCATGATTTACATGAAGCTTTGGGGGCACAAGTAGATACAAACTGTAACAGACATATAAAATAAAAAATGGAACATTGTGCAAAGCAATACCATATCAGCTGGGGATATTCCAAATCTTTAGTAACAATCACTAGAAACTGTATTACAATTTTGTAATTTTTTTTTTTTTATCTATTGACTGGAAGAGCTCCATATGAATTTTGTAACCAAAGTCAGAATCTTTATTTTTTTCTCACAATCACTTGTAGTGAGTTTTAAAAAATCAGGGAATGACCAAGGGGAAAATATCTGCCCACAGCAATCTATCTTTGAAGCTTTACATAGCAGGACATCATCACAATAGGCACCTTTCTAGAAGAAGATGAAAGAATTCCCAGGGAATGCTGGGATCAGAGAGGAGGCCTGCAAATTTGGGTGATGTCAGTCAGCAGCACGATGGGAGGTCTCTTGGTCAGAATGTGTTAAAGAATTTCGTGACTTGGGAACTTTTACAGTTATAAGGTTCATTATAAATATGGGTAGCAGACGTTAGTTGTAGTTTTGTAGAGAATTCAAAAGAGGCTCTGAATGGCTAAATTTTTGTTCATTTAGACTATATTTACAATGACTGACTATGTAAAATACGAGTTTAGTGCCTGCTAGATTTGGAACCGGTAATTTACAGCCATCTGTAAGAAGAATATGAGCAGCACGCAAAGGCCATCTCTGGCTCCTTTATATAACTGTGCCCACGCAGGAGAGAGACCTTGTTTATTTAGGAGTATTTTAGTATGAGTACAGATGTCAGATTCAGTAAGTATGAATGTCCACATGGCTAATGTATGATTGCATGTAGGTATATTAGCATGTTTGTGTACATAGTGAATTTGTAGACATGTTTTTTGTGATGTATTCAGTATGTGAGTATATTTGAGAGAACTGGTGAGCTTGTGTGTGAGTGCGAGTATGTATGTGAGTCACTTTGTAATAATGCATATGAATGTGAGCATATTTACCTGTGAGAATGAATGTGCAAATACATTTGCATGAAAATGTTGAGATGTACATGTTTTAGTGAGTGAGTTGCAAACATGAACATGTGAGTGTATGAGAGCCCTGTCCAATGACTCCCAGCTAAAGGAGCAAGGGGAAGTTGAAATGCCATTCACATGTGATAAATCTAGCCATGTGCTTTGGCACAGACATGCAGTCCACACAAACAACATTTCTATGTCTGTCCAGAGGAGCCAATTATGCTTTCAGTGGTCATGGTAAGTACTTGTCCATTATATACTGACTGCCATGGTATATATAGATGCTTGCCCAAAACCTCATGTGATCATAGGTGGGGCTTCTCGGCTTGACATATTCCATGATGTTGGGATAAAAGGTGTAAAATTGTGTAGTGAGACCCTGTACACAAAGGAACCTTAATAAACATGAAATAAAAGCAATAGAAAGAGGGATGTTGCCATCACCTGCTGCTTGCTGCTTTTTTTAATTTTTATTTTTGTTTTATTGAATTACAGATATAAATGAGAGAATTTCAAGATACCTTGACAAGATGGATTTGACAAATCAATACATTGCAAACTTTTCATAATGTTTGGTGCTTGCTGCTTTTGCTGCCAGTTGCCTTCCATGCCATGAAATGTTGTTTCAACTCTGTGGTACGATTCTGAAATGCCACCAATTCTTTGGAACTGGCTAAAGGTTCTACAAACCATGAGCTGAAATAAACCTTTCCTCCTTTAACTTCGTGTGTAGGGTATTTTTGTCTTTGTAACCAAAACATATATTTACATCTCTACAAGAATCATCAGAAAGGAAGCCTTCAGATAAAATGCCTACATACCACATTGGGAGTGATGACCTCACGATACATTGCTGTCTCCTCTGAAGCATTTGGGAAGACAAAAATAGTACTGGGAATACCCACTTTCTTCTAGCATTCACCATAATGCCAGTTCTTAAAGTGCAAATATATGAAGGATTAGGTTAAAATATTCATTAATTCTCTGACTCTATACTATCTGGGGGTTTATGTCACAAAATAAGTGCCTCACTAGATAAGGCCCATGGATACCTACTTTTCGTGACACTGTAGCAACCTAGTGCTCTCGCCCAAAGGGAAAAAGTTTTGCTTATGCTGTCGGACCTTTTTTCATCTTCTCACAATCCAAAACTTCAAACAATTAATAACTGAACCTGATCAAGTTACAATCACTTTGGCTGAGAACTCATAGAGTGTTTATAGCAACACAGTTTGTCATAGCCAAACTCAGAAGCAACCAAAATGTTCGTCACCTGATGAATGGATGGAAATGATGTGGTAGTTTTATATAATGGAGTATTACTCACCTGTAAAGAAAGGCAAATTCAAAGCCTTCAGACTTTGGATGCAACTAGAGGCTATGATCTTAAGTCAAAAATGTCAGATCCACATGTGTAAATATCATACTTCCTCCCTAGTGTAAGAACCTGAAAGAAGAAATAAAACCTGAAAGGTAAAACAGACATAGTTAAATGAAACAAACAAACAAACAAAAAACAGAACTTAAATATTAAATAATGAGGAGAAAAGTAATTTAAAAAAGCAGGGAGAAAACAGCAAGTATATATCTAGGATGGCTGATGTGATTGTACTAAAAATCCCCATCAGGATTTTTAAAACAGAGGTTAATTTGTAGAATTTTCACCTTGACTTACTCTGTATGCTGATATCTGTATCTAAGCAACCACATCAAATTCAGCAATGTGTAATACAATAACCAAGCTTGAATGCCTGCCGTATTGGTCTTCTAAAAGTGTACTATTTTTATGTCATACCAATTATTACTACAGTCTCCCTAAAACAGTATTTTTTTAGGGGCCAGCCAAATAGCTCAGTGGATTAAAGTGCCTGCAAGCAGGTACAGGGGCTGGTGGATCAATCCTCTGCCGTGCTGGCCCCACCCCCGGGGCATGCTGAGAAGGTGATTGAGACTGGGCATAGTGATGCACGCCTGTAATCCCTGCACTTGGGAGGCTGTAAACAGGAGGATCACTGTGAGTCCAGTCTAGTAGTAAGACACTGAACACCTTGTAGACCCTTCCCTAAAATACAGAAAAAAATCTATGTTTTTTTAAAAAAATTAAAAAAAGAAAAGAGAGACAAGAACAAAAATATAGTGGTTCTTGAAAGCAAGCTGTAATATGCAATCATATGTCCAGTCTTACATAATCATATCTGTTAATCTGAGCAACAGATTTGACGATAAAATAGAAAATATGTCAACCACTGTTAATCAACTATTCTTGATTAAAAATCTGTAGCTTATGTATTATATATTTGCCTGTTTCTCTCTTTGTTACTGATTTTGCTCTTTTTCTTGTTTTTACTTTTCAAAATAAAATTAAATTAAAAAATGAGTTAAATGTAGTAGGAAGAGTTACAGGTCATGTCACACAGATTTCTGGAGTTTCTAATTTTAAAAACCTTGACCCGTTTTCCCTAAGTTCCTACCTGAAAACTGGTGTTTTGATGGGAACTTGTGGCTCTTTACTAAAGTATGTACCACTACATGAGTGCCACTTGCCATACAGACCTGACAGAGTGGGGGCATATACTTGTGCTCAACATTCATGCGGAGTAAGCAGTGCTTCAAATGGGTCTTCACATACTGTCTGTATACTGAGTAGTATTTATTCAGGCAGTACTTTACTCTGTAATCCACAATTCTTTATTCATGTCCCTTTTCATCATTCTTTTATTACTTTACCTTATTTTTAATTATTTAAACCTTTTATTTAAGTGTCAGCCAAATAGCTCAGTGGACTAAAGCACCTTCAGTCAGGTGCAAAGGCCATGAGTTTGATCTGTGGGCCTGCTGTGCTGGCCCAGCCCCCAGGTATGCTGTGAGGGCAATTGAGAGACTGGGCTTGGTGCTGTGTGCCTGTAATCCCAGCCCTTGGGAGGCTATAAGCAGGCAGATCACTGTAAATTCGATCTAGTAGTGAGACACTGAACACCTTGTACACCCTTCTGAAAAAAAATTAAATATTTTGTTTATTTATTTATTTGTCACAGGATCTTGCCACACAAATCAGACATGTGGACCTTCCCAGGGCTGCAATTACAGGTGTGTGCCACCATGCCCAGTTTTTGTGACCTGCATGCTCCATCTAGGGTTCAGGACCAAGCATTACATGCAGTAGTGGGGATCAAACCAAGGTCCTTGCACTTCCTATGCAATCGCTTAAACTGCTAAGCTATCTCCACAGCCCTACTTTTATTCTTATTTTTTTTCAATCGGGAATTGAACTCAGGACTTTATGCTTGCCAGACAGGCATTTAGGCTCTGTGTTATCTCCTTAGGCCATTTTATTTAATTTTAAAATCTTTAATTGAAATTTAATAGCACACAGCATCAAAAAAATGAATCTTTTCACCATGAGTAATCTTTTCCAATTTAATTTTTAAATTAAAAACCACTACAATAAGGCCATTTAGATGTCATTCAGAGAAACAGTAAAATTGAAGTCAAAAATTTTCCTTTCAGTGTGAGGTGTTTTAAAAGTTGGATAGAGAAAAACAATAAGCATTGTAATAAAAATAAAAGAGAGATATTTGTATAAGAAGAAATGTGAATAGTCCTCACACAAAAAGGGAAAGAGAAAAGGAGTTAACCAAGAAAAATGGCTCAACAACTGTATTTTCCTTATATAAAATTCACATACTTAAAAGGATTTTCAAAGTCACAAAATGCACGACTAGTTTCAATGAAATTTTTTTTCTCTATTTTGTACAATTAAACAAAAGTCAAAGAAAAAAGGTTTGTCACCTAAGGATACTTGCTTGTCCTTGGCTCCCTGCTCATCTCTGTTCAGAGTCATCTGACTCATGCTGCTTCTTTCCTTCTTTTAAGTAAATTCAACTAACACAACCTGGTCTGTTCACCCCTTGACCCCTCTAATCTCTCTTTGTTCATAAATTTAAGACGGGGTCTACAGGGTCTGTAGAGTCTCACTACATATATCTGACTCATAGTGAGTCTCCTGTTTTCAGCTCCCAGCGCTGAGATTACAAGCACGTGCCACCACACCTAGTCTCATTCTCCATCTCAGTGTGCCCGGGAAGAGAGGGCATCACAGCACGCATGGGACTGAACCCTGGCCACTGCACTCTGCCAAAGCAGGAGCTTTAGTCCACTAAGCTATCTGGCCAGCCTTTCTCCTCTAATCTCATGAAAAATCAAATTGTAATCTACCAAGGTCATCTTCCCCCGGAGCTTCACCCTCCAAGACACTTGCATCAAGCCTTCACCTTGTGTGTCCCACTTCTCATGCTCCCTCCTTTAGAGTGATCCACAGTTACTGACCTGGTAACAGCCTCCAGGGACAATCACCGTACACTATGTTGTTCTGGTTTGTGGTCTTCTTCCACCTATCCTACAAGGCCTGCCTGTGGACCCAGTATTACTGACTGACCTAAGAAATTCAAGAAGACAAAATTAATGGTAAGGAAGGCAAACCATGTGGCTTCAGAAAAGACAATAATATTTAGCTGAGATAGCACTTAGGCAGTGTTGTCCGCTTCTGCAGATCATCCAGAATACATCTAACAGTTCCATCTATGGGCCTCCATCCCCACTCACATAAATGACTGCACACACATACACATCAGAAGCATAGAACTTGTGGTGTGATTTATTTATTTATTTTATTATTAATTTTAATGAGAAAGAAATAGCAAGGAGTAGTTTCAAAACAGGTGAGTATCACAGTTACAATAATTAATACATTGAATATTGTTGTCTTTATAGTATTTATTCATTGTATAAGATGCAGACATGAGATCTTGTCTAAACACTATTAGTAAAAATCTTTCTTTTCACTGAACTAAGAGGAAGCACCTAACTAATTTCTATATGCATACATATTTTTTCACTACAAAATCATCCTTCATTTATATCTCCATTTTCTCTTTAGTTTTGTCAGAGTTGGGTATTCTACTACCATTCAAATATTGTATGTGCATGAATTAAATGAAATAATTCAATATAGTCCAGTAATCCATAATACTAGTGGGTTGTCTGCAGGACTAGCAATGTCAGAAGTTGTTGACTTGAGTCATTTAAGGCTCCACATATTAATATGGCTTTATTTTTTATATCTCATGTTTATACTTTTCTGCTGGACAGTTAAGTAATGAAAAATCCATTCCTGTTTGGGCAAAATCAATCCAAGGACCCACTATGTGTCATATATCCCACTTCTGCAAGCCAAATAAGCTTAGTGCAAACAATTTCCTTTCACCAGAAGTTATAAGGTACAAGGAAACCAATCTGTTTGAATAACTGTGGTAATATGCTTCAGAGATAATGTGGGCAATATATACCCATAATTCTTTCAAGAAGTTGGCCTTCATCCCTGATGCCCACTCCTGGCATTCCTTGAAGAGATGTCAATCCAACCATAAAACAATAGGCAGAATGTGCATAATATATATAAAATATTATAGGCTAGCCTTTGCTGAGAAACTTCTGAACATGGAAATGAGAAAACATAATAGCTACTACTGTTGCACTCACCAGTATTTGCTCTGATTCATTCCCCACCAATCCAGACCTCTCCCTCAAGACTCTTGGTTTCCTCCATACAGAGCCCTCCAAGAAGAGGCAGTAATGTCCTTGTGGAGTAAGGTTATAAAGAGTCTGTTTTCTACCCTCTCCACCCCAGCTTTCAAGTCTCCAGGTACACACATTTGAATCTTTAGATTCTATCATAAGTACTCACATTCTGGAGAGTACACTGTAACAGCAGGTAAGCAACTGTCACATAACTCACCTTCAAATTCAGGGACCAAGTTGATGGCCTTGATTTTCAAGGCACAGTAATTTAAAAGCAAGGTGACTAATGCCTGATCTGGAGACTAGTGATCAGCCAACAAGTAAGATCAGAGTTGAGATGCTTTCCAGAGAAAGAACCAATAAAATCTTGCAGGACATCATTGGGGAGAGAGACAGAAGCACTGGGGTCCTGACTGAGGAAAGTGGACTGTGCAGAGACCATGCACTCTGTTTTAACTAAATTGAAAATGGTGAGTGCCCAGGGTACAAAGAATTTTGTTCTTTGCCATTGCTAGATGGACTGAGGAGAAGACTGTTGTAAGAAGTACAGCAGCCATCAAGAGGTTCACTCATTTCCCTCGCTATGCCAAGATGTGCACTTTACACTGTCACTTCACAGTGGTTTAGCAAGGTCGAAGATGGCCCCTTACAAATAATAGTAAGTTTAAGCCAATCATATTATATTCATCTTCAAAAGTTTTATCTCATGAAAATTTGGGAGTGGGAACATGTTTCATTCAAATCACAGAATTCCACCTGTGGACTTCAAAGTCTCCTGTCCATTTTGCTATGTAAAATGGATTCAATTCATCTGTAAGAGTTGCTAATTCTTAATATTTTCGCATTTCCTCAAGGTCCAAAGGTTCCCTTGAGACTCAAGGTAAACTCTTAATTGTAAGGCCCTGTAAGATCAATGAACAAGACAAATATGACCAACATACAATGGCACAGTGTACATATCCCCCCCAAATGAGAGAGGTGGGAAAATAACAAAGAGGAATGGAATCTGGCAAAACTAAAACTCAGCTAAGAAAACATAACATCCTGGGACTTCATATGCCCCAACCAGGTTAATGTTGCCCAGATGTTTGCTTCAATGTGCTTGGACAATATAAGTGCCGTGATCTTCCTGGGTATAATCCACATAGACTCTGTCCTGGCTTGGCTCTGCTCTCTATCTGCAATTTATCTAGGCAGATGTTGCAGATTCCTGATATCTACAGCTTCTTGGGTCTTTACTATACCCTCTACTTCATTCCCATGGCTTCACATATTGCCCTCTAAGGAGCTCTGGACAGGGGCTGAATCCCTGTCCCACATTGCCTGCATTTCCTGGTTTTTCTTACATATCTATGTGAAAGTCCTTGGGGCACCATAACTCTTCCATTCTGTATGCCCACAAAACCAACATCAAGAGAAGGATGCCAATGTCTTCTGTTAGTAAACAAAACAAAACTAACAATCCTTAATCCTTCAGTGGCCCCAGAGTGCCTAGACAATTGAACTTGGGTGA
Organism: Ctenomys sociabilis; assembly: GCA_004027165.1. NCBI lineage: Eukaryota > Metazoa > Chordata > Mammalia > Rodentia > Ctenomyidae > Ctenomys > Ctenomys sociabilis. The sequence continues at coordinate 8,921 of PVKA01052603.1, forward strand.
ATATTATCCTAGCTGGCCCTAGGTGATCAGGGTATTCTGGCTCCCTTCTGTGAACATAGTCTTTATAAAGAGTTACACATTTACAACCTTGGGTCCGTTATGACTGTATTGTGGATAATTTCAAAGACATCATTAAATACATCTCTCTAGGCCATACCCTATGCACAATGCTTTCATGGACCAAACTTTAAGTTTTTCATATATCTCTATTCTGCCTTTTGTTCCAAATTCTCACCCTAAATCTGCTAAAAGCAATGACTTAGTAACATTTTAATTGCTGAAACAAAATGCATCATAAGCATAAGTTAAAGAGGAAAAGTTTTTCGCTCACAGTTTGTGGTTGGTTTCAGTCTGTGGTTGGCTGGCACCAAGGCAGGGCAGCATATCAGAGGAGAAAGAATCTAAGGCATGCCAGACAGAAATAAGCAGGCAGAACATTACTTGTTTTATTTCTTTTTATTTTATTCTGGTCACAAAACTATTGGTTGATGCCACTGGCATGCAGAGTGGGTTTTAACACCAATAAATTAATTCAGTCATGCACAGAATATGCTAATCTGATCAGCTGGCCAATGCAGTATTGTCTACCCATAACTCATTTTCATACATGATATATCCAGTCACCTCCCCAATACCTCACCTATTAGTTCATAAAGCTTTAGGAGAACAAACCATAACAAGCAACAAACAACAAGCAATGTTCATGTCACAGCCTAAATATTGTGCTGTACTGAAACTTTCTAGCCCAGACAAAGAAGACGATCATCTTTAAACTCAGCATTCTGTAGAGTTTCAGGGCATGGAGAAAATTGCACAAGTTTTAAGACAGACAATGCTTAGGCTTTTGGACTCACTTTCAGCATCCCGAAGTGGAGATAGTAAGTCATATTAACTTCAAACCTATTTCACAGCCCATCTCCCTACACTTAAAGGTCAACATAAATAATGGGAGATCTTCCCAGGAACTCAGGTCCTGGGAGTGGACTGCAGAGGCAGGAGTGAAAGTATCCCAGTGCCTGGCCCTATCACCACAACTGGGCCAAAGCACAGGGCCTTGGCTCAACTGGAAAACCCAATTCCCTAGACCTAGACCTCATACAGAATGGCCATTAAGGCAGGGTCTCCTTTAGCTAAGCTCTTCCAAGAGGCTATCTGTCTTCTCTGCTTGTGGTAATCTGTTACCACTGCTTACAAGATGAAAAGACCTAACGCCATGTTGATTCACTAGGAGATTGGTAAAGTCAACAATGAAATTGCAAGGTAGGACTATGTTTATTTTTTTGTAAGAATCAGGTTCAGATAAGCCACAGAGCACATCTTCAAGCACACTGAAGGTGACTACTGATGCCTCACAGATTAACAGTGAGGAGGACAGGATGAGAAAAATGTGGACTGGGAAAAGATGATAGGGTATGTGTGGGGAAGAACCAAGGAAGCAAAAATTGGGTGGAGCAGCTAGGGACTTGACACTCATGTTTAAGAAGGCAATATCTATAGCAAGAGGAGCGAAGAAGATTTAAATCAGAAGTCCAAAGCTCAAAATCAGCCATGTAGTTTCTGGACTGAAAAAGACCCCCAGGGTATATTGGGTGACCTTGAAGTGCACTTAGTGTACAGCCATTTCAATTGCACCTGGGCAAACATTCAGTAAGGAGGGGGCTGGCTCCATCCAGACTAAAGCCAGCTCAGCCCAAACTTTAAGTGCCAGAACCATAGGAAAAGGTTCAAATTCTATCACTGGCCCTCTCACTGAAGCATTTTAAGTTTTCCCAGATCCAGATCTTGCTTTAGCTCCCTGCCTACTAGTGTGCTGGGCTGAGAATCAGCATCTAAGTGTGTGCCACCCTTACCACTGCAAAATTTCCTTAGATGATAATGATCTCCAAGATTTCACCCCATCTTAGTGTCAGAAATCGAAAAACCTAAATTAGGACTCCTGGGAAACAGTATAGAAGGAGAGAAAAGGGAAAGAGGCAGGACATCTGGCCTTTAAGGAAGTCAGCCTCTAAAATAAAACAGGGCACTCCAGTGTTCCCGTTCTCTAGCCCCATCTTGTGGAACATCTGAAAATTTGACTGCAAGGTTCCAGTTCTGTCTACCACAGTAAACCCTGTCTTGTGAAACAAACTATTCTCAAGGGATAGGAAAATATTTCCCCTCAATCCCTTCACATTTCCTATGTCAAGCCCATAACAACGTGAATTCAGAAAGCATCTCTCCAAAGCCCATGAGCTAGATGGCACTTAAGAAATACAGCAAATTGTTGGATTTTGTTTCCTAATCCACTATGCCAGTCTATTTCTCTTAATTGGAGAATTGAGTCCGTTTACATTGATGGTTATAATTGAAATGTGCTGACTTATGTTTGTCATGGTATTAACTGGTATTGTTTACTCCTTTATAACCTGTGTTTAATTGAGTGTCCTGTTTAGTGGGTTCCTTCCATTCTCTTGCATGGAGTTCTGGTCGTTGTGGTCTCTCTCTAGAACCTCTTTCAGCCTTTGCTACCATCTCACTCCAGAAAGAATGGCTATCATAAGGAAATCAACCAACAACAAATGTTGGAGAGGTTGTGGGGAAAAGGGAACACTTCTCCACTGCTGGTGGGAATGTAGACTGGTACAACCATTGTGGAGGTCAGTATGGAGACTCCTCAAAAGAATAGGACTAGAAATCCCATTCAAGCCAGCTATCCCCCTACTGG
>PVKA01052604.1:0-11626 GCA_004027165.1 Ctenomys sociabilis
TACTTTCTGATACTTTTTATTTTTTTTTTTTGCTCCTTTTCCGTTCATACTAGCTTGTCCAGGATTTCTCATTTTCATGGGTCTTTTTAAAAAACACATTTTAAGCCGGGCGTGGTGGCGCATGCCTGTAATCCCAGCACTCGGGAGGCTGAGGCAGGAGGATTGTTGTGAGTTCGAGACCAGCCTAAGCTACAAAGTGAGCTTAAGGCCAGCCTGAACTGCATAGTGAGACCCTGTCTCAAAAAGACAAAAAAAAAAAAAATAAATAAAAAATAAAAATAAAAAATAAATAAAAAACACATTTTATTTCCACTACTTTTCTTATTTTATTGATGTACTATTCCCATCTTATTTTAATAGTATTTTCTGACTTCTGAATTTGCATGTATACTATTTAGTATACTTGTGACTATAAGTAATAAACAGATCTTCAAAACACTAAGCATTTCGCATTCTTTCCCAGAATATATGGATTACCCTTGAATTTCCAGGAAATTAACTAACCCAATTAACAGCTTTTTCAGTGCTGTTTTTCAATGTCCAGCTTAGAATGCTACTGCAAGTCACAATTTTCCCTGCAGTTTAGAATTTCACATGGCTTTATTTCTCCATTCAGTTTCATTTTATAGTTCCCTTTGGTTGCCTGGAGATTTCCTTTATTCGCTGAAAGCTACTAGGAAGCATTGAAAAGAATTTGCATGGTATGTCAATGTGGTTTTCTTCTTCAATTTTATAAGTGACATCTTCTTTTAATGTATAAATTCATATATAAAGATAATAATATAAAAACACATTACATAATATGTAAAAGGTAGAAAATAATTCTAAAGGCTACTTTAACTTAAAGTACCATAGGCTGTCCAAAAAGTAGAGCTAGCAAACAAATGAAACACAAGGAAAATTTATAAAGATGGAGTGCTTACTAGATTTATGCCATATATATGTAACACAATCAATAGCTAAAATGCAAATGGTAATACTCACTATAATTGCATATGATAATCTAGATATTAGTTTTAAACTTGAGCTTTAGTTGAACATTAATTAAATTTTTATTCCTACTCAAATGTCTTTTGAAAATGCAATGGAAACTCTGAATACTTTATTTGTATTATTCATACAGCTGTTTCCCTTTATTATGTTATTTGAATAAGCCCAATATGCTGCACCAACAAAGAGCCACTTTTGATGTAAAACCACATTGAGTTCAATATCATAAGACATAATTAATATTACACATGCGCATGCATATTCACCTTTTTTAAGTATATATATTTTGTTGATGAAGAATGATAAGTGATTTAAAAGGGGAATTGTTTTCACTTCCTTACACGTTGTGTTTCTGACTATTCTGGCCGAATAGCTCAGCGGATTCAAGTGTCTGCACGCAGGTACAGAGGCCAAGAGTTTGATTCCTGGGCCTCCTGTGCCAGCCCCTCCCCTGGGGAATGCTGAGATGACAATTGAGACTGGCTGTGGTGGCACTGCCTGTAATCCCAGCTCTTGGGAGGCTGTAAACAGGCGGATCACTACAAGTCCAATCTAGTAGTGAGACTCTGAACACCCTGTAGAGCCTTCCCTCAAATCTATCTATCTATCTATCTATCTATCTATCTATCTATCTATCTATCTATCTATCTATATCTACATATATATTTGTTCTTTTCTGTTGCGTTATTGCAAGTATTTGAAGATATCAACAAAAGAATCAAATGTGAAGTTATTTAGTGTAAGGAATATCTAAATGTGTGAAACAATATTATTAGGTAGCATTAGATTGGAAGAGAGTTGCATGAATTATCAAAATATTAAAAATGAAAATGGAATTTCTTTTTAGACAAGGTGGAATTTCTGTGAGTAGTATAACTTTACACAATATAGAACAACTTATCTCAAGGATTTTGAGAATTTTTATGATTTTGAAAATTATAAAGAATATGCTTATACAAATTATGAAAATGGCAACTTCATCCTATGTGCTATCGAAATTATCTAAAAAGAAATATGAGAATATTTTCAACAATAAGTTTTCCAATTCCAAATTAAATAAAAAATTTACAGTTTAAAGGACAATATTAAATTTCATGCTTAGAAAACTATAAAATCTGTGTGAGCAGATAGCATGAAAATAAGCAAAGACTCCACCAAAAACACCTACTCGTACTAATGAAAGAATTCAAAAGTTATATTCAGTAGCATTAATAATCAGCGGTGTGCAGATCAAAACCACAGTTAGATATTACTTCACTGAACAAGAATATGTAGTAGATTTTTATAATATTATAAAATTTTGAAGCATCTTTATTATTCTTTATTTTATGGCTTAGAGTTACCACATTAGATAAGTCTAGTGGCCCACTTGTTAAATACTTTCCATCTGAAATAAATAGTAGAAAAGTTATGTTTTAAATTCATTTCAATTTTATAACATTCAATATGCAAAGAATATATAGTATGTGCATCAAGTATTTTAAAAGACATTATATATTCAAGAATAATACAGACATATTATTTACCTGCAAAAACCTTTAGTGAGGTGTATTATTAGCTAGAAACTGTTTCACATTACAGCAACATATCAAAATGTTCACATAAAAGCCCTACTCTACAGAGACAGTGTGTTGGAGGGAGAAAACATGCATGTAACACATTCTAGCCCAAAGTAATATTTTAAGATCATAGAGAAAGTACCATAAGCATTTGGAATAAGAAAATATTTTTTATTTTTTATTAAGCAATCAACTCATTAATTTTTTTACATGAGATCTTCCTAGGTTTTAGCCTGTCCTTGAGCTCACTATGTATCTCAGGCTGGCCATTAACTTATGGTAGTCATCCTGTCACAGCATCCACAGTGCTGGGGTGATAAGGAAGCATGACCACACTTGGTTTAGAAGAAGAAAAGCATTGTTCCCAGGTGGGTGGCACAGATGCATGAAAGTATCATAGGGCACAGAAGAGATAAGCATAGAATTTCATCTTGAAGTATTAGTGGTATACGCACATAAGAAAACTATAACATTTAGGAAGAATTTGAGCTGATTTTATGAAGTGGTACTGATAAAGTATTAAAAATAACAAAGATATAAAAACCAATGAAGGAAATATAGTTTATTACAAAGTAGATTAATGACCTATATAAAGAACGCTAGAATTTTTGTATTTATATTTATATTTTTTATTTTATTTTTTATTAATTTCATTGAGAAACAAATAGCAATGAGACAGTTTCAAAACAGGTTAGTAGGACAGCTTCAATAATTAATACATTGCATATTGTTGTCTTCATAGTACAAGATGCAGACATGACTCTCCAAAAACTATTAGTATGAATCTTTCTTCTCATTGAGTTAACACAAAGTAGCTGTATATCTATCCTATTTTGTATATACAGATACAAAATGGTCCTTTATTTATATCCCCCTTTTTTATTTAGTTTGTCAGAGATGGGTATTCCATTGGCATCTAAATATTGTAAGTACATGAATTCAGCAAAATAATCCAAGTATATTCTAGTAGTCCATAATAGCAGTGGGTTATCAATAAGACTGGCAATGTCAGAAGTTGTTGACTTGAGTCTTTTACAGCTCAGCATATCAATATGGCTTTATTTTTTATACCTCGGTTCTATACCTTTCTGCTGAATGGTTAACACCAAGATAAAGCAAGACCTATATAACAAGAACTGTAACTTTTGTATCTGACAAGGTCATTTGAATCATCTCAGGATTTAAGCTGAAACTCTGTACCACAGTTTGGAGATTATTCGTCAGTGTCAGCCATGTGGATGAGTCATGGCCATTGCTTGACCAATTTACTCTGTGAAAGCCTGAGAGAATATTTTCTTTCTATGTGACTCTCCTTAGGCACACTCTACATTTTGATCACTTTCCTCTGTGGCCCCATAATTTCCTTGATCAGAAAATTTGGAATATCACTGAGTTACAGGACGTTACAGTATAGGGAGAAGCCTAGAATTTACCACATTTGGACCAAATTTTTACCAAAACAGTCATTTGTAGACTACAGGTAAAAATAATTATTATACAAGAAGAATGAACAATATTTTAATTAATTCATAAGGTTACATAATCACTGTTCTCCTTATATTAGAATACTATGTATTTTATAGTACAAGGTAGCACTTACTTTTTTCCTGTTTTTATCAACTAACAGAATTCTTGAAACCTGGAAATCTTTAAATAAATGTTTGTTCAAGATTGTCAAACCTATTAAGCCTTATGCATGAATTAGAATGGAACTCATTCAGGGAATCAAATATTTCTTGAATTGATTTTAAGTAAATAAACCGATAAATTATTTTTAAATATTTTTGAAGAATATAATCACTCTCAGTTCCAGAACACATCTCATTATCTTTAAAAAGCTCCCTTTATCATTTGCATAAAATGCTTGGAAATGTCTGGTCAAATAAATGGGAAAGATGGCATTTTCATGGTGGTTTCTTGAGCAATCAGACAAGCAGTGCTTAGGTGTAGACAGAACCAGTGCCTTCTTCACCCGGTGGCACTGCCCACCTTCTACATTCCTCTCAACTGTGTGGTTTTATACATGCATTTATTTGCTTAGTCTATAATTGCTTGACCCTGCTGCAATACTTTATTAATGTAGCTGCTCCACAGGGAAGATCTGCCCCACTATGATTCCATAAATTTGTTTACAAGCCTATATAACTAAATTTTAAATCATGCTGCTCTTATGAAAATAGCAGTATCTTTTCATAGATTTCTTCAGAGATCAGCTAACATGATGAATCAGAGTATCCAGGGAAATAAGACAAAGTTTGTCTTTCAGTATTTCTTTAGCATAAAATCTTCAACTGCATTGAAGTTTCACTTTTATACAAATTGATTAGAGATATATTTAGAAACAGAAAGAAAACTTAAAATTTCATAATGATTTGAGCACTGTTGATGCAATCATATACCAGAGGCATTTAGCTAAAGGAAATAATAATATCTGAAGAATAGATACACAAGTATTCAAGGCAATCTTTTTTACTAATGTGAATATATATTAAACCTTCCACTGTCAGAAGTTAGATGTTGTGCATTTATGAGAGATAGTGAAATAAATTTGGTAAGATTGTTTTCAAAAGTGAAAAATAAATAAAAATCCAGTAAGAAACAAGTAGAATTAAACCTTTGAAAATTCCCTCCTCACAATTATTCCTCTTAAAACTTTAGGATATATGTAATATAATATAATATAATACATATATATATATATATATGTAATTCTTAAATCCATTTAAAACAATGCAAGGATTTGAAAGAAATTAACAAAACGTATATTTTAAAGTTCAGAGGAATAGAGGTGGTAAACAAAGATAGGGAGAGGTGATTGACCATTGTGTGGAAGAAGAAAGTAGAAGAATCTATATACTAATGAAGAACTGGTATTCCAAAGGCAAATCTTTTGGGAAATAAGGAAATATTCATACAATTACTCCCTCATGGTGTTAAAGAAAAGAATGCCATTATTATACCAGCTTAAATTTCTTAAAAGGAGATACATTTGTAGCTTCAAAATCATACAACACAAAGAGAAGCCAGATTTAAAGGATGACGGAAAAAAAAATTGACTGCCACCATTAGAAAACTCAAAGTCACATCCTCAAGCTACAGAGATAAGAAAATGTGGATCTGGGCACTTTGCACAGGAGATGTAGTCCCATGTTAAAGAAAACAATGCACAACACCAAGTATGTAGGCTTTTAACTACCATAAAACAAATCCACACATATAGAGAAGTAGGAGATAACACAACACAAGAATGGAAAATTTTGTGCGGCTAGAATACAGGCTTGGGTTCCATGAGCTCCCTGCGCAGGATGATAACCACCCACTGACTGAAGGAATTCAGTCCTCACTGGGGGAGTCTGAAGTCCTAGTTTTTTTTTCTGGCCTACAAGGTCTGCAATCTTAAAGCATCCTGTGAGTGTGATTCAAAGGCAGAAGGAGAATCATTTTCTAGATAGCTCTGAAGCAGATTTCTAGAAGGCATGTAATTACGGAGTGTGAAACTGTTCATATTACTAGACATGCCCACCATTGATGTTGGATCTTCTCCGTGGGGCACCCTTATTAAAGCTGAATACCTCAGTGGCCATCTTGTAATTCTGCCACCCGGTAATTACAAACTAGAGAGAGATGTAAAGCCAAGACAGAAAACTGTTTGAGGTACCCTGTTGCTTGACAAAACATCTGACATTCAGGACTTAATAGAGGGAGGTTGTCTGTTGTCTCAGGCTCAAGGCTGGGGGCTCCGAAGCAGACAGAGCATAGTGAAAAGTGTGGCAGAGGACAGCTGTTCATGTCATTTCAGCCAAAAAACAGAAAGGGAGGTGGTCCTGAGAGCATACCCTCTCAATCACCCCCACACTGTCAGTTGTCTTTTCAGGTCAGACCTCAACTCTATGAGACTTCTGAAGGTCACTTTAGGTCTAAACCCGAAGGAAAATGTGTTCCATAAATTTAGAGTTTCTGAGGAAATGATCCAAATAAATAAAATAAGAATTTCTGGCTTCAAATTAGTGAATAACTGTGAACCCTTCAAAATATCCATAAAACAGAAAGCCTAACAATGTGAAAGTTGAAGCCTCAGTCTTTAGAGTAGACAGACATAATGACAAAACCCCAATGGTTTAGTGGATCAGAGAACAATTGTATTTGTCATTTGTCCCACCCCTGGGACAAAACATCTGACCAGCATAATTGAAAGGAGAAGTTTGGCTTACCTGTGAATCAGGATTCATCGAAAGTATGGTGAGGTACAAAGACATGGCAAAGAAAAGGTACTGGACCCAGAGCAGCAGAAAAGCAGAGAGAAGAAGGAACATTCAGGAAGGCTGACAGATCATCCCAGGGCCTACCCTTTTCCCAAAGGGCCTTAACTATTCACCTGAGTCTGAGCTAAGGTGTCAGAAATGAATACATCTGCTGATGGGAGACATCTTGGAAGATAGTAGAGTGATAATGAACAGCAAATCAGTCTCTCTAAGATTTGGAATCCGGATGCTGGAATATACCAACTTAGGGAAGAAAATATACCAACTTGGGGAAGAAAAGCAGGAAAGAGGGGGAGACCTAGGACCCAGGAATGATCTGTTGGGAAAATTCGAGCCTACAGAGGAAGTGAAAGCCTGACCACAACTAAGGAGAGGGAAAGGGAAGCCTACAATTTCTCCCAGGCTCATGACTGATGAGAAGAGAAGACAGATTCATTATGTCTCCCCCAGTGCAATGGTCTTCTAAAGGACCCAGCTCCAGGTACAAGAGACTTTGGGAAGACACTGTAAATCTACACCACGAAAGTAAACAATCTCAAACACTTGCAGGTGGAAAGCCATTCAGCTGTGCAAAACAAAATAAGTATAAGAATGGATGCTGATAGCCCTGTATTGGTGTTGGGTGGAGAGAAAGTCAACTGGAGAAATAACAAGATCTTCATTTCTCAACCATATCTCAAAGGACTTGGGAACATCTTCCTAATGGAACAATCATAGGACAAGTTGCTTATTTTCTAAAGAACTATAACATGAAAAGGGCTAGGGGGTATAATTTAAGAACATGGAATTAAGGGAATATGATCCCAAACAAGAGGTAAAGCTTTTGCAATCTATGGTTTTGACTTCCATTGCTCAGACATATATGCCATAGAAAAAATTAAACTGCACACTTACAACCTCTTAGCACACCACCTCTGAAAAGCAATGTAACTCTTCAAAATATATGAAAAATACTGGGTGTAATCCTGGTGATTGAAAAACAGGAGGGTCACTATGAGTCCAATCTATGTAGTGAGACCCTGGAGATACTGTATAAACAAACAAACAAACAAACAAACAAATAAATAAATAGAATTTACCATATAGAGAGCAGAAAAAAAGTAACTATGGACAATTATCTACAGAAATAGATTATTTGTAGCATCTATGAAGTGCGATTGAAAAATATAATGAAATTTAAATTAAACATTGTTGAGAGAGAGAGAGAGAGAGAGAACCTCTTCCCTGTCATTTAAAACGTACATCTCATGTTTCTGGCCACTCTTCTCCAGCAGCTCCGGAGTCCACTTTCCTGAATGTGTTTGTTTATGCTGTCCTGGCTGCTTCAATATCCTGAAGTAATTTAAAATGTTTACCTTTTGTGGTCATTTTAATTTTAGGAAAATTCAGAAGTTGTATGGTGCCAGGTCTGGTGAATAAGGTTGATGAGGACCCAGAAATTCTCCTAAACATGTTGAGTCGATTTAGGACACCCAGGCATCTTCAAAAAGACACTCCCCCACAGAGGACTTCCAGAGAAGCTTCAGAAAGTAGCAATCATGATGGAACGAGAGTGAAAATAAGGGGGAGATTTTGCAGGATTGTGTGTGGCTAATGGCAATGTTATTCTTCTGTACTAATTATTTTTAATTTTAAAGCTCACCATATTTTGTGATTATGCTTCATATACTGCTCAAGGTAAATGAAGCCATGTAAGTTTAAAACTATTAAACAGAAATAAAAACAGGAAGGAGTTGCTGGATATTAAGAAACATAATGGATAAAGTAGTAAGGAGGAACTGCACCATGCAGAGTATTCTAAAATTGATCAGCACAAACACCTCTAGCCAGGGAGAGGGAGGAGTCTACAGTGACCACTAGTGCTGGAAGGAGGTGAAGCAGTGAATCTGAAATTCTGGCAGAAAGGTGACTCTGGGCTTCTGCGATCAGTCGTGCGCTCCTGTAAATGTGATAGGACAAAACATACCTATGAGTTTTTCTTTAAAATCTTACTGACAGATAAAAACCAATCAATCCAGACGAGCATTAAAGAAGAGATTCAACAGTGGCAAGATATAGTACAGTGAATATTTTTGAGATTTTTTTGTATTTTTTAAATTTTATTGAAGAACAAATATCAATGAGACAGTTTCAAGACAAATTAACAGGACAGATTCGATAAATTAACACATCACAAACTGTTTTCATATCGTACAAGGTACATACATGATATTATATTTATAGACATTATTATAGCAGATGTCTCTAATCAGTGAATTAAGAGAGTGTACCTGTTTACTTACGTTTTTTTAACACCTGAATTATTTCACAGTTTCAATAATTAATACTTTCTACCTTGTTATTTTCCCAGTGGTTGTCCATTGTACTAGAAGCCAACATACTATCTTGTCCAACCACTATTAGTGCAAATCTTGCTTCTCATAGAACAGTGAATATTTTTGGAATCTTGATTTTTTAAAATATGAATTGAATAAAATCTGGGTAAATCATAAAAGGAGAGTGAAATTTTGAAACATTGGCAATGTGTGCTTAATCTTACAGCCAAAAATGTCAATATATTTTTAGGATATAGATAAAAATATTATATCTCTTTTTTAAACAAGAATATGAAGATCTTTAATTACAAAACTGAGTGAAAATGCTCACTTTGGCAGTATATATACAAAGCTGAGTGAAAGACAAAATATTCCAAGATGTTTACCTTAATTATCTTTATCTTCTTTTTGCATAAAAATACAAAATACATGGTTCTTTCATTGAAGCATGTGTATATTTTATGAAACCAGGGATTGAACTCAGGCCCTTGCTATTGCCAGGGTAGCACTTATTCCACTGAGTCGTCTCCCTCGCCCCAGCCATCTCCCTGCCCCCCACCTTTTAGAACAGATTCTACAAGGCATATCTCACTGTGTAGATCATAGTCGTAGTGATCTTCCTGTCTGCAGCCTTTGCAAGCGCAGGGATGACATGGGGCTTGCACAGATCCAGCGCTCCCAGCCGCTGTATCTGCCTAAGCAGGCACTTTAATCTGCTGAGGTATTTGGCCAGCCCTTGTTTTTACCTTTCTTCATTTAGGAGTTTCTTTTTTTCTTTTTTCTTTTTTAGCTTTTTAAAAAATTTTTTATTTTTTTACAACAGGTAAAAAAACATACAACAGAAATGCTTTTTATAAGATACAATTAGTCATACAAATATAAAATCTTCTAACAATCACTGGTATTATTCTACTACTGACTATAACACAATGGCATTAACAATGTGTCCCATTTTTTTTTTGTTCTCATTCTGCTTATTAATTTTAAACTGGTCACAGACTGATTTTGGGAACCAAGTGGCAAAATCACAACTTTATTTTAATAACGAATACTGTAGGATTTGCAAGAGCTTATCATTAAGATTTTTTGGAATATAATTTTCTAAGTATGAAAGTTAATATGCTAAATGAATGCAAATTAGTATATTTTTTACTTTTAGTTAAATATTCTGGAAAAACTGTTTTACATGCGTGTGATATCATAGAGTACCCACAAAGACAGATTTTAAATTTATAAGTTTAAAATTATGAAGGCAATATTTTAAATAGAAAAGTCCACACTCTTCCATAATAAAGGATTTTTAAAATATAAAACTTACTGGAACTAATTCTACTTAGAATATGTTCTGTTTAATATTAGGTGTCCAGACTAAATAAATAAATATTCTTTCACTTAAAAAAAAATGAAGAAAGTCTGGATTGTGAGTTTAAAGGAGAATGGTTTCTAAAAGTGTCTTCGAAAGGGTAATTTAACATATGTTATTATACTGAGTACACTAGTTGAACATTCAATCAAAATGTACCTGTTCTTTTTCACTTAAATATTGTTTATCTGACAACCTATACCAAGTGAATACCATTTCATTGGGAAAATAACATTAAAAAAAATCTGCGATATCAACAGAAAAATCAGATCATCTATAACTATCTGCTTCTTAAATATAAGTTAAATTAATTTGATTTGTTTAAAAAAATAAAAATACATATCAGCAGCTTAAACCAAAAATCAAAATTTTTTAAAAAAGGGAACTTAATGATAGTCCTCCCCCGCAAATCATGAAGACATAAAATCATTTGCTCATAACACAAATTTGAAAATAAATTTGAGGGTTTTAAGAGTCTTGAACCACTGGCTTTCCATCCCCCGAAGCCTGTCTGTTTTGAGTCAAAACATTTAAAGCAGAACCCCAGGGATGGTTGTATTAGGACTGGGCACTGGAGCCCCCGGGACGGGAGCATGAGACAGTCCAGAAAGGAAACCCAGCTGAGGGAGGTCTCACTTTCTTTTAAGATACTGAGAGAAGCCACGAATGTACGAATACAGTGCTTTAACTCTCTACATGTAGGAAGCCAACCTGCTCCTTTTTGATCTTCTTCTTTGGCACAGCTTCCGAAGACTTCTCTGATTCAGAACGAGTCCTAATCGATCTTCTCTGTTGCTTCTTTTCTACTGAGCCTGTCGGACCAGATGTTGTTTCAGGAGATGATATACTCTGTGTTGGCTTTTCATTTCTCTGGTTTGGTGAAGAAATTATAAGCCTGTCTTGCCCCCTGACACTTATTTCCGTTTTGTTACCAATTCCCTTTGTTGAATAAACAAACTGATCAATAAATTTCCCGTCTCCTGTTGCATTCTGAAGTGCAAATACTTGTTCAATTTTTACAACTGGGGACATGTTACACTTCTGCAAATCCAGGCTCCCTTTGTGCATTGTAATGGAAGCTGGTAAGGATTTCCTTGCTGCTGCTGTTTTCCAGGCTATTTTAACAGGGGGCGGTTC
>PVKA01052605.1:0-11623 GCA_004027165.1 Ctenomys sociabilis
TCCATGCTCTCCTTGCCTTCATTGTTTGTGTAGAGAAGTCAGCTGTAATTCTGATGGGTTTTCCTTTGAATGTGAGCTCCTTCTTCTCTCTAGCAGCTTTCAGTATATTATTTTTGTGTTGGATTTCTGCGATCTTAACTATTATATGTCTCGGTGTGTTTCTACTTGGGTTGAGGTTATTTGGTGTTCTGTATGCTTCAGTTGCCTGAATGTTCGATTGTTTCTTCATATTTGGGAGGGTTTCTGTGATTACTTCTCCCCAAATTCTTTTTGTCATTTGTATTGACTCCTTCATTCTCATTGATACCAATTATTCTCACGTTGTTCATCCTGGAGTCATCTTGTAGTTGATGGCTTATTTTTCCCTGCATTCTTGTTGTTTTTAACAGATCCTTTCTCTCCTTTCCAGTAGCTCCACCAGTGTCTTCAAGATCTGAAACTGTCTTCCTTTCTCTCAAATGCTGTTGAAGACATTTGATTGATATTTTTAGTTTTTCTATATCTCTTTGACTCTGTTTCATGTGTTCCATTTGTTTTTTGTATTGCTCATTCAGTGAATCCATCATATTTCTGATCTCCTCAACTTTTTTATCCATGTCTTCTTTAGAGGTAGCTATTAATTCTTTTTCTGCAGTGTTTCTTCCAAGTTGGGTTTCCTCTATGTATTTCTGGACTTGATTTTCTATTTCAGATGCTATCATTTCAAAGAATTCTTTTTTTTTCCAAGAATTCTTCTTTGATTTCAGAAATTATTTCTGCTTTGCATTCCTCATGACCTTTCTGCTGTTGTCTCTTTGCTTCAAATGCTGTTAATTCATATGGTTCAGCTGGAATAGTGCTCTCTGTACTTGTTCTGGGTAAGCATTTTTCCCCCAATGTTTTTGGAATTTATTCTTTATTTCAGATACTATGTATTCAGATATTTCTTTTTAATTTGGGGAATTACTTGTCTTCTGACTTCCTCTTTACCTTTCTTCTGTTGTTCCTTTGCTGCTGTATCGGTTATTTTATTCAATTCAGCTGGTTAGTGTCCCTTGCCCTTCTCGTGAACTCAAGGCCTGGGACTGCATTTTTCTCCTTGCCCTTGCCATTTTGTATAGCATTGTCCTCTGACCTTTGGTGTAGAGCTTTGGCACAGCTACAACTTTAGTGTGTTATGAGATTCAGATGCCAGTCTATTAAGTTTGAAATTATCCAATTATGCCTGTCCTGGACCCAGCTGTTGTGCTCAGCTCCTTTTTGCTGTGGCTCCTGTGGTTCCCTAGTGTTGGTTCCCTGGTCAGGCGAGCATGAACCAAACCAGGATGTAGAGCAAGTAATGAAAATTCCCACTCTGTTGGCTAGCTTTGGGGGGAGGATCTGAAAATTTCCCGGAGCCAGCCCTCCTGTGTCAGGGAAGTCACTCTCTAGGTGAGTGGGCCTGGGCTTTGGTGGGTCTGCTGGGCTCCCAAAAGGATAGTTGATGTTTTAATTCATAAGGTAGGATATGCTGGGTCAGCCAAGCTGTGCTGAATCCAGGGCTACTGGCCGGAAACCAAAAAGCCTGGGAAAGGTCCCTCCAGAGTGCCGGGCCTGGAGCCCACACTCATAGTCCTAACTGCACTGGGTTTGGGGCCATGGGGTGGGTCTGGCCATCAATGGGAAATGTTTCTGTGGCGGCAGTGGGCCTGGAGCTCTCACCCGCTGAGCTGCACTTGGTCTGGGGTCTCGGGAAGGGGGACAAGGAATCGCTGGGCAATGTCTCTCTGGCGCTGTGGGCCTGGAGTTCTACACTCACTGAACTTTGATTCCCAGGTAGTCGGGGAAATTACACTCACTCAGCGGGCTTTAGGACAGGAGATCTGTGGAGTTGCTGGTGAGTGGACCCTGAGGTTTCAGGCCGGTCACTGGCTTGGAGTGCTTGGTGGTGGGGATCTTGGTAGCATGCCCGGGAAGAAGCCAAAGGCTCTCCCTCAGACTCACCACACACTCACTGATTTGGGAAGCCTGGTGAGTTGTGCAAATTCCCACTCCTTGGGAGGGCTTGGCGTGGGATCCAGGAGGCCGCCAGAGTCTGCCTCGCTGTCTCAGGCCATTCTCTCAGGATGGACAGGTGTGGGTGGGATCGAGGAATATGGCTGAGAAGGCCAGTCTCTTGGACTGGGCAGGCGTTGACAGGATCAAGGAAGCTATGGGCGTCGGCCCCGCTGTATCAGGCCAGTCTCGGTCTGTGGCAGTCTCACTTTTGGCAGATTCTTTGTCAATTCTGTATGTTAATATTTCATGTCTAATAGTATTTGATGATGTGTATTTTTCTGGTTTCCTTTTTTTAAAGTGACTGCATGTTTGATAATATAGAAGTTTCAATTCTGGTATCTAGTGGATTGAACCAACTTTAGAGGTCTGAAATTTTATAATCTCCCTCTGACTGGCACAAAGTGTATTAAAAACAAGATTTTACAGAGACAGGCAAGGATGGTGGTGGCACGCAATCCCTAGATCAGCAACTGGTTTATTTTAAAAACACATAAAGGCTATTTCCAGCTGAAATTTTCCCACACAGTATAGGAAATTAGTATAAGTGATTGATGTGATCTTTTCTGATAGAAATAGGAACTGAAGCTTTATTCTTTTAGAATAGGTGATTAGAGGCAAATGAGGGGAAGGTTCCCATGGCAACCATTTGGCTATCTGAGACCCAAAAGAAGCCTCTGAAGAGAAAGCATTTAGAAGGAATATGAGCTTCCAAAGGGTAGATACATTAGACTTTATCAGCTAGAGACACTATGGAATGCATAGGGGCTTAAAGATCCACTGAGTAAAACTAGAGTTGTTTAGTGATTTGAGATATTCTCCCAGTCCCTGGAAGACTAATAGCCTCTTTCTCCAATCTTCTATGAAGGGACAATACTGAAAGTAAGTGTGGTATCTCCATACATTCACTTCTGCAAGCCTACTTAGGACCATGGTGGGTGTGGGTGTAGAATGAAGCCAAAATGCTCAGCCTTTTCCTTTAGCCTCAAAAAAATTTCCTCTTTTCCATGCACTCTGATAACCAACCATGCAAACCAACAATGGGACTGAGGGATTCATTGGGTGGTGGCACTTGTGGCTGAGAAAGGTACAGCAGGAGGAAAACCTCCTTCCATCAGGGTGGTGTGGCTGAGACCTTTCTCTGCTCACCCCTCTTAGGTCCTCTTAAGGCCCCATTTCAGGCTCTCACCAAGAGCTAGGAGTATAAATGAAAACTAAGGGCCATGTTCTTCTGACTTTGAGGACTTCTGCAGCTTCATCTTTGTCTTGTAAATAAAGAAATATAAAGTTGCCTGCTATTTTCCAACTCCAGTTATTTTCATTCTTACATAGTTTCACTGCCTGTTCCTATCTGGTACCCTCCTCCTCCCACATATGATCTCAAAGACTTTCCTGATGTCTGAGATGTTATATTTTATGAAATGTCTATTTCTCTGCTCCTGGAATCTCAGAAGCCTTAAGGGATTCCTAATCTGGGCCAATAGTAACAATGAAGGACAAAAATGAGAGATAGCTTGTTATATTTCCTAAATTCCTATTGTCTGCTTTCACTTACACTGACCCACTGCATCTGCACAATAAGCTTTCAGAGAAACCTATAGCTTATTGTCTTCTGCAGAAAATGAAACTCACAAGAGTTCAGTGACTTGCCTGAGAGACTAATTTTTAAGTGGCCTAAACGGGATTTGAGTCCCAGGATTTTGGCTCCAAATCTAGCTCTTCTTCTACTCCAAATCTAGCTCTTCTTCTACTCCAAATCTAGCTCTTCTTCTACCTTGTGGAATGCATGTTCCTAGGAGCAGGTGTAACTGTTGGTTGCTGAAGGCTGCTGAAGAGTGTCAGGTAGATCTTTGAAAACTCATTCTTTTTGACAGTTAAAACTAGGGGTTTTGCAGTATGACTTTAGTTTGTGACCTCAAATCTGTTCCCATTTAAGAAGATGGAAGCTAGTTCATTTTCTATTTTACTTTTTAAAATATTGAATTTTGATTTTTTATCAATACATGTTTGCAATACATAATTACATTCATTGTGTGGATAATTCTCAGTCCTATCTTGTTCTCATCATAGACCTTGGATGACTTGCACCAGGAATGTGCTGTACTCTGACCTCTCGATTCTTATTCAAAACTTCATGCTTATATTTACCTATTTGTTCATTCGTTTGTTAACTTGTTGTGCCTCACTGAGTGTATTTTAGGTGCTAGAAACCATGCAAAGACTTGAAAACACACTGATGATAATGTCATAGGCCCTCCTTTTTTGTTTTTGTAGTCTCCTGAGGGATGAAGAAATTGCAGTAGATAATGTCAATTTAGTGTAATGAGAGCAGTGACAGAGCTATAAGGTGATTCACAGCATGGAAACTTTGACCAGAGTGGGAATAAAATGAGTTATAATGGTTTATCTTTGTGGGAATCAAATTTCCTGTCTCCAAGGTATATGACGCCCCTCTTCCTTTTCATGGTTTCTATGAGTAAGTAGCAACTACTTAAAGTTACTATTTTATTTAAAAATAGGAATGGCGAATTCTAGCTATTCAAATGGCTGAAGTGGGATGATTGGAAGTTTGAGGTCAGGCCAACATAATAAGACTCTGTCTCAAAACAAAAGCTAAAATGGTCCTGGGATGTAACTCAGTGGTAGAGCATTTGCCCTAGTCTGTAGGAGGCTCTGAGTTCCTTCTGCAGTATGGAAAACTAAAGACAAAACAAAACAAAACAAACTATTTTTGTTATTTTGGTGGGAGGCAGAGAGGTATGTTCATCATATGAATCATAGACTAGAGTCTTTTAAGAAAAAGGTAATGATGCTCAAATGATCTTTCCCATTGAAATTCTGGAAAATATTCTAGGAAATTAGCCCACATCTAACTAATATGATCCCCTTCAACAGAAATAGTCTCATACAAACATATTGGTGCATAAAGAAGTAAGCAGAATGCATTTTCTACTAACTTGCTTTGTAAATAAATGTACCTACATTGGAACATTATTTTTAAGTGCTGTCTGCTACACAATTCTCTTCCTGTGTCCTTCTCCCTAGGAGTGGGCACTTATGTGCAGTGCAATAATCTTTTCTTGTGTCTAATGTCCTTTTTTGAAAGCTTGCTTTCTCTGGTTGTTTTCCTTGGAACAAACCTGGTAGAGAAATTTACACTGTGGTGTGAATGGGTGAAAACAACTTAATGTTGTACCTTTTGAAAAGTATTTGCATTTTTTAAAAACACCAGCTATTCAATTTGGAGACTTAAATTCCTCTTTTTAATTTTCATGCTCATAATCAAAGTATTTTTCATAATCTCATGCAAAACTGTCCAAATTCTAGGTCTTGTAGAATTAATATTATAATGGAAATTTTTTCAGGCAACCTATGAAACCTGGGATGTACTGTAGAGGTGGCTCTTTGTTGCCTCTAATGAGTTCTGTCCCTGGCACAGCTTTTTCGATGATATGTGTGTCAGAAGTGTTTTTGCCTTAGCTTCACCTCACAACCCTTTGTCACAGAACACTTATCATCTGTGTTTAGTAGAGCTGAGAACTGACTGAGAAGACTGAGAATTGGTGGGTCATAATTACTTCTGTGACAAGAGAACAGAAAAGAGAATAACACGATGTGTTGAAAGACAATTGATTAGATTCTGGTTGGTAATTAACGCGTCAGTTTTTTTTTTTTTTTTCCATGCATGACCTCTGTGGACAGGTAAACCCAGATGTCAGATGCATGTGACATGACCTCTGGTATATAATTAGGGATAAAGGGGTTATGGAGGGACTGATGAACAGCAGGAAAATGTTTTCAGCATGTTCTAGACACTGTGCTGAATGAGTCACATATATGCTAAGTAAGATGAAGTAGGTATTATCAATATGTTAAAGATGTAGAAAAATAAACCAGTTAAGTATATTGGTTAAAATAATACAGAAAATATAAGACAAATTTGAATCTCAGTCATGATCCAAAACCTGTGTTTTCATTTATTAACCCCTACACTGTACTTCTATTAAAAGACAGTAGGTAGAAGGATGAGGTATAGCAGTCCAAGCTGGAGAGAGACATAATCATGAACAATATCTTAGGGATTATAAGATGTATCCAGGGAACATAGAGTATCTTAGCCAAGTAGGAGCAGAAGTAAAAATTATTGGGGGTCAGTAGAGAAAAGATTTCTTACAATGATTTTCTGGCTCCATGTTACAGACAACCTAAATGTTGGCCCAAGGAAAATATCCTGTATCCTTTATCTACTACTTCAATTATTTAAAACCAAGTTTTAGGAGCTAAAGAAGTTTTCAGAAAACAAATGAAAATGTTTTCAGAAGTGTACAGAGAACATAGGAGATTAGTAAAACAGAAACATATTTAATAAAAGTAATCATTCAGTACCATTAGATTTTGGATAAGACCTATTATGAATTGTTTTCCCCATGCATGTCACAGAAAAAAATATGCAGTATTGTGATTATCAAAGTAATTTGTCTTAAGGTTAATGGGTGTTTGGAGAAAATTATGTTTTGTTGTGTTCCATTCTACAAGAGCCAAAAGGTTCTGTTTGTCCTATATAACATTTATAAAAAAGGTATTGGTCTAATAATACCCAAATGGCAATCATTGAAACATCAAAAATTACTTCTATTGTTGGCTGGAACAAGTGGGACTCTGGGTAATAATGGAAATAACTATCTGTATAGTGCTCCATATCCTGGGAGACCAGAACTGTGTACTCCAATTCCAGTTCTGCCACTAATTAAAGTGATATAACTTACAGTCACTCAATTTTTCACTTATAAAATTTGGGAGTTAAGGTTGCATCCTTGTCTGACATTCTTATATTGGATGATAAATTTCTCATGTCCATTAAGATTAGTCTTATATAGCTGGGTGCTCCTGTGTTGGTATATACATATTTATGAGTGTTACCTCTTCCTGTTGAATTTTTCCCCTAACCAGTATATAGTGGCCTTCCTTATTCTGTTTGATCATTCTTGGTTGGAAGTGGAGACTGTCTGAGAACAAGATTCTTACCCCTGCTTTTTTCTGAGGTACTGGGGCATGAAGTATTCTTTTCCATCCCGTGACTTTCAGGCTATGAATAATTTTTATGAGTTAAGTGTGTTTTTTGTATACAGCATATTGTTGGGTTTTGTTTTCTAATCCACTGTGCCAGTCAATTTCTCTTAATTGGTGAACTGAGTCCATTTACATTGATGGTTATAATTCAGATGTATGGACTTACACGTGACATGTTATTTATGTGCTGTCACTCCTTTTTGTCCTGTGCTTAACTGTTTGCCCTATTTAGTGGGCTCCTTCTGTTCTCATTCGTGGAGTTCTGATCATTGTGCTCCTTCTCCAGAACATCTTTCAGTAGCCTGTGTAGGGTTGGCTTTGTGATCATGAGATTCCTTAGTTGTTCTTTGTCATGGAAGTATTTCACTTCTCCATCAAACTTGAAAGAGAGTTTTGCAGGGTACAGTAGATTGGGCTGGAATTTGTTTTCATAGAGGACTTAAGGTACTCTGCTCCACACTCTTCTTGCCTTCATGGTTTGTGAAGAGAAGTCTGTTGTAATGCTGATGGGTTTTCCTTTGAATGTGATCTGCTTCTTTTCTCTAGCGGATTTCAGGATATTATTCTGGTGCTGAGTTTTTGGGGTCTTCATTGTTATATGTCTTGGTGTGTTTTTAGTGGGGTTGAAGTTATTGGGCCTTCTGTATGCTTCAGTTACGTGAATGTAAGATGGTTTCCTCATATGTGGGGAGTTTTTGCTATTACATATGCCCATATTTTTATATCATTTGTATTGACTCCTTTCTCATTGATACCTATTAGTCTCACGTTGTGCACCTTGGCATCATCTTGCAGGTGATTAATTATTTTTTCCTGAATCCTAGTTGTTTTTGAGAAATCTTTTCTTGCCTTTTCACTAGCTGAGTCTTCTTCAAGATCTGAATCTCTCTCATTGCTTTCACTCAAACGGTTTTGCAAGCTTATGATTGCGATTTTTAAGTTCTTCTATATCTCTTTGACTCTGCTTCTTGCGATCTATTTCTTTTCTGTATTGCTCATTCAAAGAATCCTTCATTTTTCTAATCTCCTGTGTTTTTTTTTTAAATCAATGTCTTCTTTAGAAGCAGTTATTAATTCTTTTACTACAGAATCTTTCAGATTGGGTTTCCTCCATATGTTTCTGCATTTGATTCTTTACTTCAAATGCTTTTAATTCAGAGTATTCTTTTTTTATTTCTGAGATTATTTCTGATCTGAGTTCCTCTATACATTCTGCAGTTGGTTCTTTATTTCAAATGCTATTGATTCAGAGATTTCAGCTGTGTGATTTCCAATTTCTTCTGTGCTAGTGTCCTCTTCTCTTGCTCTGTGTGGGCTTGTGGTCTCAAATTGCATTTTGCTTTTTCTCTTTGTCATTTTGTATAGCGCTGTCCTCTGACACTTGTTGCAGAGCTTTGGTGTAGTTATAACCTTAACACCTTCTGATATCCGGGTGCAAATCTACAAAGTTTGAATTTGTCCAGTTGTGCCTAGCTTGCCTAGGTCCTTCATGTTGCATCCCTTGGGAGTGAACCTGTTGTGTCCCTCTGGCAAGATGTTCTGCTCTTGGATTAGGTGGGTAGTTCTGTTTCTTACTCTCTCTGCATGGACTTCAGCTGCAGAGTTTCACCCCAGGCCTGTGCGCCAGGCCTGGGATGGGTCGGAAAGGGACAGGAGGTGCAGGGAAGAAGGGAAGCCCTCCCACACACTTGCTGGACCTGGGCTTGGGTTGGGTCTAGGGATCCCCAGAGCAAGGCAGAAGTTCTCATTCACTTGGCAGGCTTGGAAGAAAGGCCACCAGAGTGGTGGACGGATCCTGAGGGCACATCCGAGGATCTCACTCACTTGGAGTGCCTGGATTTGGTTCAGTGACAACCAGTGTGCACAGGGTAGCCAGTTCCTCTGGCACAGAGTAACCGCTGACTTTCTTATAGTTTTAAACTTTTTGTTCTGGTCTAAAATTTATTTTAAAATTTTAATTTTAATGCTTTTTTTTTCAAGGAAGGAAAGGTTTATTCAGCTCATAGTTTGTGGAGAGTTCAGTCCATATACAGTTGGATCTAAGGCAGAGTGGTACATGGCAGAGAGCAGCAGTTCACAGCAGCAGAAAGCAGAAAAGAATGAAGGGAGGAACAGCAGCATCTACCACTCTCCTTTCTTGATATATTCAGACTATCAGCCCCAAGACAGCTCTAGCACTCACAAAGAGCAATATATGGATTTTTATTATAAATGTAAAGTATGAAAATCTCCCACAATCTATTTCTCATGTTTTTCAAGATAGAAATTATACCTATAGTGAAATTTTACAGATAATTTTTACATATTAAAACATTAAATTCGTATAGATCTTTTTAATATATTTTTATTTTTTTATTTTATTGAAGAGCAAATAGCAGTGAGAGAGTTTTAAATCAAATTAGTAGGACAGATTTAATAATTAATACATTGGGTACGGGTTTCGTAGTGATTTTTATTTATAAACACTATTAGAGCAGATGCCTCTACTCAATGAATTAAGAGAATGTAGCTGTATACCTATCTCTCTTTGTTAAAGCTGAATTATAGTACAGTTTCAATAATTAATACTTTTTACATTGTTATATTCCTAGTGGTTATTCATAGCACAAGAAGCAGACAGGATATATTGTCCAAACAATATTAGTACAAATCTTTCCTCTCATAGAATTATGCAAAAGTACTGAATATTTATCCTAACTGTACTGTTCATACAAACACAGAATTGTTCTTCCTTTGTATCCCCTTTATTTGTTCAGTCCTGTCAAAGATGGGTATTCTATTGTCATTCAGTTATTGGAGGTGCTTGAATCCATCCAAACAATCCAACACAGGCATGAGGCCAAAATAATACTCAGTTATCTGAAGAAGTTGTTGACTAGAGTCATTTACAGTTCAGCTTATTATTATGGTCTTATTTTATATACTCCTTTATATAACTTTTTGTTGGATGGTTAAGAGTGAGATAAAGCAAGACCTATATAACAAAAATGTAACTTTCATATCTGATAAGGTCAGTCAAATTCCCTTAGGGTTTATCCTGTAACCCTGTACCTCTCTTTGTAAATCCTTTGTCAGTGTCAGCCATATGGATGAGTCAGAGCTATTGCTTGACCAGTGTGCTCTCTGTGAATGCCTAAGAGAAAATTTTCTCATCATGTGTCTCTCCATAGGCACACTATAGATCATCAATCACATTCCTCTGTGACTGCATAATCTGCTTGACCAGAAAATTTGGGGCACAACTGACTCCCATGATGTTACAGTACAGGTTCTCCTATGTCCTGACCTTGAAAGGCTAGGACAAAAATGTTGGTTGACCTTGTAGCCATTCCATTTCTCCAATTTTCTGCAAACATAGGTTGTTAACCATCCAGCAGAGAAGCTAACTATTACCCTGCAACATATACAGTTCAGTTTACCCTATCTATCTGCCTAAATTCGTTTTAGGTGTTGTTGTACCTATTTGTATTTCTTCTTTTGATTTCTTATACTTCAGAGACTATACTATATTTAAACATGTGAATCTGGTTTATTTCACTTATAAGTTCAAGTGGCATTGACTTAAACATAAACGCTTGAAGTTTATCATTCTTTATAGCTGAGTAATACCACACTGTATAAAAATACCACATCTGTTTCAACCATTCCTCAGATGATTGGCATCTTGGTTGTTTCCAAGATCTTGCTATTGCAAATTGTGCTGCTATAAACACAGGTACACATATATGACTATGATACAATGTTTTCAGTTCCTCTGGGAAAATTCCCATTAGGGGGATCGCTGGCTAGAAAGAGATTTCCAGTTCTAGTTCTGTGAGGATTCTCCACAATGGTTACACCAGTCTACTTTCCCACTAGAAGTGGAGATGTGTTCCCTTTTCCCCACATCCTCTCCACCATTTGTTGGTGGTTGATTTCTTTATGATAGCCATTCTTTCTAGAGTGAGATGGTATGTCAGTGGTACTTTAACTTGCATTTCACAGATGGCTAGTGATGTGGAGCATTTTTTTTTCACTTATTTATTCACTTCTTTAATTTCGTCCTCTGAGAAGTGTGCATTCCTCTCAGGAGTTAAAATCTTGATTGGGGTCCATCCCGCCCGCCCCCGCCCAGCCCCTGCGACCCGCCAGAGACAGTGCGGCCGACTCCGCCATCTTGCTCCATCCCGCCTACAACCGCCCAGCCCCTGAGACCGGACAGAGACAGCGCGGCCGACTCCGCCATCTTGCTCCATCCCGTCTATCACCGCCCAGCCCCTGGGACCAGCCAGAGACAGCCGGCTGACTCCGCCATCCTGCTCCATCCCATCCACGCCTGCCCAGCCCCAGAGACCAGCCTGAGACAGTGGCTGACTCCAGCGGCCTCCTGGATCCCGCGCCAAGCTCTCCCAGCGAGAGCGAATTTACAGGACTCACCAGGCTTCCCAGATCAGTGAGAGGGTGGTGAGTCTGAGGGAGAGCCTTTGGCTTCTTCCCACGCACCCTACGCGGATCCCTGTCCCCAACCCCTCCAAGCCAGTGACTGGCCTGAAACCTCAGG
>PVKA01052606.1:0-2500 GCA_004027165.1 Ctenomys sociabilis
TTTTTTTTTTTTTTTTTTTTTTTTTTTTTTTTTTTTTTTTTTTTTTTTTTTTTTTTTTTTTTTTTTTTTTTTTTTTTTGTCTTTTTGAGACAGGGTCTCAGTATGCAGTTCAGGCTGGCCTTAAGCTCACTTTGTAGCTCAGGCTGATCTCGAACTCACAACAATCCTTCTGCCTCATCCTCCCAAGTGCTGGGATTACAGGCCTGTGCCACCACGCCCAGCTTAAACTTTTTTTTTTTTTTTTTTTTTTTGAGACAGGGTCTCACTATGCAGCTCAGGCTGGCCTTAAGCTCACTTTGTAGCTCAGGCTGGTCTCGAACTCACAATCCTCCTGCCTCAGCCTCCCGAGTGCTGGGATTACAGGCATGCGCCACCACGCCCGGCTCCCTGCTCGCTTCTAGACAAGTTCTAGAGATTCCCTCGGGAGCAGATCTCCCGCGTGCCAGTCCTAGGTTCTCCTGAGGCCCAGGTGCTCCCAGGGGCAGGGTCCCGCATCCGGAAAGGTTTCTAGCTATTGCGATTAGATTCAGGCAGGGGGCGCTGCTACTTCACGGTTCCGAAGCCAGACCGCAGTTGAGATCGTGCTCTAGGGCCGATCTGTCAGCTGCTGGAGCTGCTCCTGGAGCCCAGGGCAGGACTTTCCCCAGTCTTGGGGGGCTGTGGCCTTGGCCTCTTTCACCCTCTGCTTGGCCCTCTGTCCTGATGCTTCTCCCCCAGGGGACACACGAATTGATATTTTATGTTTTCCTGTGCCTCTGCTTTGGCTGATACTAACATGCTGCGACCTAGCAAGTGGACTCACTCCCCTAACTACTCTTCAGTCATCTTTTGTCATCAAACCAGTGCCCGGGGTTTGCCTGCTCCCAACCCGCAGTCAAAATGCCTGATGCGAGCAACAGCTTCTCATGCTAGAAAATGCGCAGAATGCCTTGAGCTAGGAAAAAAGCCAACTTAGAACAGTAGGCACGTGACATTTTCCTGTCTGGGGCCAGTTGTCCCTCGGTCCCAATCCCACTAAGCAACTGGTGCTCAGAGGCAAATTTTCTTTACAGCACTGGCATTGGGACAGGTGAAGGTGGGACACTGGGTGAAGTGTGTGTGTTTGAAGGACTGGAGACCCCATGGAATTTTGTTTTCTTCTGCCTGCTGAATCTCAGGCTGGCACTGAGGTCCACTGAGCAATTCCCTGTGCTACAGATCTTATTCCCCAGACAAAGGAGAGCACGTTTAGACGGGGGTGAGGTAGCAAAGACTCACCATTCTCTCTGCTTTCCTTTCCTTTTCCTTTCCTTTCCTTTCCTTTCCTTTCCTTTCCTTTCCTTTCCTTTCCTTTCCTTTCCTTTCCTGGGCAGGCAGTGTTGGTAGCTGATTTAAGGACTAAACCTATCAGAACCATGCTGATTTTTTCCAGGTGGGATCAATTTGGAGCCCACTAAGCAAGGGGTCTTTGTGGATTTCATCTGCAGCACCCTGCTCTGCCAGGGAAATCAGCTGTCACCTGTACCAGCCTGAGTAATTTCTGCTCCATGGAAAGCCGTGGCCTCAAAGTATGATTTATTCTTTAAGACTGGAAAAGAGAATCTAAAGTGGTGCCAGTGACCTGTGTCCCATGGCCTGCCCCATGGCCGGGGAAGGCTTTTCCTCCTGTGCTTGAGTTTGGACTCGGTGGTGAGGTTAGGAGACATGGCGCGAAGCTGGGATGCCTCCTACCTCTCCATCTAATTGAGAACACTGAAAGGCTTCCTCCTTTTTTCTCCTTTCTCCTTCAATAGAGTCCAACAATTTAGCAAGCTCACCAAGCTGTGTCCTGCTTCATGACTAATTCACATATTTAAATGGGATTGGTCAAAGCCTAACTATTTGATGCCAGCCAAGCGCATTTATCAGGTCAAACTGCTCACAAAAGCTGGAGGCCAGCGTGGGTATGTGAGTGTGAGCGGCATGAATGTGCGGGATATTTATTTATTTTTAGTCTCAGATTTCAAAAGCAGGGGACCACATCAGAAGCTGCTGCTGCTCCCAGTGTTCTTGCATAGCCTGGCTGGCTCTTGCCCCTGGCTCACCACCCTGTTCCCTCTTTCCCTCCCCCCAACCCTCCCCCATCTCTGATGAGGCTTCAGAGAATGCATCTACTCAATTACAGCCCTTTTCACGTGACTGAGCAGTTTCAAAGATGCCACATTTTATTATTTGGCGACCCCTGACATTGCAGGTGCAGATTTAATGGTGGAAAAGTTGAAATTAGTCAAAGTGAACTTTTTGCTTCAACCCCAGAATAGAGAGACTCTCTAGCTGGGTCCAGCTGGAGCCCCTTTGACTTTGCAAGTATGTACGCTTAAAAACTGTCAATTTCAGCTTAGGATCAATCTTAACCCTCGCTGCACCCCCAGCTGGATGGCATCCAGGCCCAGGGCAGTAAAGACCTGAAGCACTGTTGAGAATTCCCTTTGGCAAGGGAAGCCCAGCCTGTTTTTCCATTTGGGGTGGCTTCTACCTCAGT
>PVKA01052606.1:7500-11621 GCA_004027165.1 Ctenomys sociabilis
TTGTTTATTTGTTGTTGTTGACCAGTACCATGCAGTTTTTATCATAGTAGCTTGATAGTATAATTTCAAGCCAGGAATTGTGATGCCCCTTGCCTTGCCTTTGTTGCTCAGAATTTCCTTTGCTAGACCTATTCTAGGTCTTTTGTGGTTCCAAATGAATTTTATGATTGCTTTCTTTAATTCTGTGAAATATACCATTAGAATTTTGATCAGAATTTCATTAAATCTGCTCAGTGGATTAAAACATCTATAAGCAGGTACAGGGGCTGGGGGCTCAATCCCCAGGCCTGCCATACCAGCCCTGCTCCAGGGCCACCCTGAGATGACAGTTGAGACTGGGCATGGTGGCTCATGCTTATAATCCAGTTCTTGGGAGGCTGTAAACAGGTCAATCACTATGAATCCAATCTAGTAGTGAGACCCTGAGCACCTTGAGACACTTCCCTAAAAAAGGATATGAAAAAAAGAAAAAAAGAATTTCATTAAATCTATATAAAAATTTTGGAAGTATGGCCATTTCTGCTATATTGATCCTTCCTATGAACAAGGGATATCTTTCTATTTTCTGATATCTTCTTCAGTCTCCTTTTTCAGAGTACTGTAGTTTTCAATGTATAGGTCTTTTACTTCTTTTTTTTTTCGCTTCTTAAATATTTCATTTTTCTTGATGCTATTGTGATAGGTAGGTTCCTGAATGTCTCACTCAGTGAGTTTGTTGTCTATGTAAATGAATGTTATTGACTTTTGAGTGTTGACTTTGTATACAGCTATGTTGCTGAATTTTCTTGTTACATCTCAAAGTCTTTTGGTGGAGTTTATGGAGTCTTGGAAGGTAGAGTCCCTTAGTTACTTTTCTCTCATTACTGGGGCAAGATACCCAAGACCCAGAATTAAGGAAGGAAAGGTTTATTTAGCTCAGTTAGTGGAAATTTTAGTTCATACTCAGCTGGCTCCAAGGCAGAGCCGCATGGCAGAGGGTAGCCATTCATGGCGGTAGAAAACAGCAAAGAGCAAAGGGTGGGCCAGCAGCTATAGAGCTGCTAGTGAGCCTCTCTCTCCTTACATTTGTATACAGATTATCTGCCCCAGGGCGGGTGTACTGCTCACACCCATAATCCCAGCATCGGATCAGGAATTAATCACAAATTCCAGAAGTCATCCCATGACTGCATGAGGCTTTGGGGGGACAACCAGACACAGACCATAACAGAGTTATATGTCATCAGTAAATAAAGATAATTTAACTTCTTCCTTTCCTACCCTTATACATTTTTCTTATTTAATTGTTCTGTCTAATGTATACAGAACTATATTAAATGACGGTGGTGACAGTGGACATCCTTGTCTTGGTCTACTTTTATTTTTATTTATTTTTTTATTTTTTAAAGAGAATAAAAATGATTAAAAAATAGAAATGATACAGAATTTCACTGAAAATGGTAGGAATTCAACAATGGTTGTTATATTGCATATTGTTGTCTTCAAATTAGTTGCTCAGATTACCAGGTACAGGCATGGACAATTGGTCAAAAAAATTAAAAGGAAAAGGAAAAAATTAAGCATTAACTACTCCTTTCAAAAGGCCAGCAGAAATCAGCAGTATAATTATCTGAGCTAGCATTTGTTCATCATTTTAGAGTAAAAGCTTTCAGTTTTTGTCCATTTAGTATGATGTTGCCTCTTGTCAGATTTTATGATGACTTTTATCAGAGTGAGATAAAGACCATCTATTCCAGTGATTTTCAGGGTTTTTAAAATATTATAAATGGAGAAAATATTATAAATGGGTGTTGAACTTTGTCAAACACTGCATTTTTTGAGATGATTATGTGGATTTTATCCTTGGCTCTGTTCATATGGTGTATTACCTTTATTGACTTGAGTACATTGAACTATCCTTGGTCATGGCGTATAATATTCTTGATTAGTTGGCTGCATTCTGTTTGTCAGTATTTTATTGAGGATTTTTGCATTTATGTTTATTGATAAGATTGGCCAATGCTTCTCTTTTTTGGTTAGGTCCTTTTCTGGTTTTGGTATCAGGGTAATACTTGGTTCCAAGAACTAATTTTGGAGGATTGCTTCCGTTTCTATCTTATTAAAGAGTTTGAGAAGCAGAGACATTAGATCTCTAAATTTCTTGTAGAATTTCAACAGTGAATCTGTTGGGGCCTTGGCTTTTCTTTGTTGGTAGATTTTTTAAATTACATCTTAAATTTCATTGACTGATATTGATTTATTTAGAATTTTTCTGTGTGCAAGAACACTTTTGTAATTTGGTAATTTATGTCTGTCTTAGAATCTGTCCATTTCTTCTGTGTTTGCCATCTTATTAGAATAAAGGTTCTTGAAGTAAGTGTTGATCTTCTGGACTTCTATAAGACCTGTTGTGATTTCATCCTTTTCATTTCTATTTCATGAATTTCAGTCTTTTATTTCTTTTTTTGGGGAGGGGTGGTGGGCAAGGTTGGCTTAGAGTTTATCAATTTTATTTAATAAAATTTAACTTAGTCAAGTTTTGTCCTTTGTTCAAAGAACCAACTCTTTAATTCATTGATTCTTAGTATTGCTTTCTTAGTCTGTGTTTCATGAATTTTTGCTCTGGTCTTTGTAACTTTTTCCTTCTATGACCTTGTGGTTTGTTTTACTCATTTATTTGAGCTCACTCTTTTTCTTATATGGGTATTCACCATGATAAATTTCCCTCATAAGACTGCTTTCATTATGTCCCATAAGTTTTGTTATATTGTATTGACATTATCATGTAATTATAGAAACTGTCTAATTTCTTCTTTAATTTCATTTGCGACCCATTGGTTGTTCAAAAGGGTTTTATTTAAGGATTTATTTTTGGCTGGCTCAGGCTGCCTTAAGGGCGAGTCTGGTAAGGCATGAAGAGCTGGGGATTGAACTGCTGTGTCCTGAGCCTGATTAGGTTTGCCCCAGCAGGTGCTTAACAACTGAGCTAACCAGCATGCCCCAAAAAGGGTGTTATTTGTTTCCATGTGCTTATAAAGTTCTTGTGGTTTCTCTTGCCATTGATTTCCAATTTCATTGCACTATGGTTTGATAATATGTGTGGAATAATTTCAATTCCTTGGCATTTACTTAAGCATGTTCTATGACCTGGTGTGTGGTCTATTTTGGCAAATGTCCCATGTGCAGTTGAGAAGAATGTCTATTCTAATATGCTAGAGTAGAACTGTCTGTAGGCATCTACTAAGTCCATTTGCTCCGAAGTTTGGTTCAGTTCTGACACTTCATTGTTAAATTTTTTTGGTAAAGTTGATCTGTTTATTTGTGACAGTAGAGTATTGAGGTACCCCATTACAATTGTATTAATGCTTATTTGATTTTTCATGTCAGTTCTTATCTATTTTATATAGTTAGATACACTGGTATTTGGTGAAATATATTTCTTTTTTCTTTTTCTTTTTCTTTTTTTTTTTGTATGGGGGATTAAACTCAGAACCTTGCACTTGCCAGGCAGGCACTTATGCCACTGAGCCCTGGTGTAGATATATTTATGATTATTGTCTCTTCCTCTTGTATTGTTCTTTTTCCAAAGAGGTAGTCAGCTTCTTTGTCTCTCTTAATCACTCTCAGCTTGAAATCCTCTTTGTCTGCAAATAGAATAGATAGCCATCTCCTTTGTCCTCTCTTTCTCTCCTTCTAGGTTAGTTTGCCTGGGATCTTCTCTGACCACCTCCCTTGGGATTATACAGTAGGACAGGTGGCTATTGTGGTGCAGTCATTAGTGCTGGTCCCCTAGCTCATCATGTAAGGGTAAGGTGTGTTGACATGTACACCTGCTGAGGGCTGCAAGGTCCTTACGGCTTCCCACCAGCTGCTCAGTCATATTTGACTCTCTAGTATCTCAGAGAATGCATTCCTTACAGAAAACCCTGAACAAACGTTTTATAAGTGAATGAATGAGAGCCGGGCGTGGTGGCACACGCCTGTAATCCCAGCACTCGGGAGGCTGAGGCAGGAGGATTGTTGTGAGTTCGAGACCAGCCTGAGCTACAAAGTGAGCTTAAGGACAGCCTGAACTGCATAGTGAGACCCTGTCTCAAAAAGACAAAAAAAAAAAAAAAAAAAAAAAAAAAAAAAAAAAAAAA
>PVKA01052607.1:0-11622 GCA_004027165.1 Ctenomys sociabilis
TTTCTTCCACTGCCACATAAACTGATTAAACCTGAAATGTTTTTAGAAAATAGTTTCAGTTAAATATGGGTCACTTCCACACAGCATATTATGTTTGCATTATTTTTGTAGGTAACCAAATATATTGTCATTAATAATCATTCATAATTGTAACTTTAAAGCCAGTAAGAAAAGTTATTGTTGGGCTTTAAAATATCTTAAATGTTTAACTGAACATTGATTATAATAGTATATTTCTGTGTTTAAGAAATCATATTCCACTTATTTTGATCCATATTTATTTTACTCTCCGTAAAATATAATCTAAAGTTTCAGTTTTGCTACTTTTTATATATATTTTCTTAGTAGCCACTTTTTGGTTCCATCTTTGTTTTGAATTCCTATGTATACTTTTAAATATTATGAAGAATCAGATCATTGAAAGCAATATCAGGACTGGGGAAATGGCTCAGTGGAATAAATGCTTCTCTAGCAAACACAAGGCTTGAGTTCAATCCCCATTTCTACCAAAAAAGAAAAAAAAAGAAGTAAAAATATCTATCATTTCATTTATTAAGCATTATAAAATTTTTTATTTTTGTTTTTTCTTTTTTAGGTAGTACTGGTTATCAGTCTTGGGACCTTATGCTTGGCTGGCAGATGTTTCCCTGGCCCTCAGAATTTGCTTTTCATAGGTTTCTTCGATAGTTTCATATTATGTATGTATATAAGATATGAATGCACACATATATACTCTTGGCTGTTAGGTGCTATTTATGAACTGAATAATTTTCACATTCATTACAGGTAAAAACTGATAGTATGCTTTTTAATCATTTCATTACACTTTTTTTAGTCTCATTATGCAGCTGAACTTGCCTATTATTTATATGGTCTATGCAAAATTGACATTTACATCATTTTCAATCTTTAAAAATATATTTAATATTCATGGACACATAAACATATTCACAAAAATGTCCTAGAATAATTAAAAGCATCTAGGGTCTTTATTACTTTTTGTAAAATATAAAGATGTGCTATCTAAGGTAGATGCATTTTTTACAGCTGTTGAAGTTTTATAAACCAAAAGATTTTAAAGGTAAACTGAATACTTTTGCACATCAGAATGAAATCTGCCTTTTTCTTTATCTTTATTTTAGAGACAAAAAATAAAAATCATGCAGGAATGCAAAGCCAGATGAAGGGAAATTAATAGTTTATTATATTGCATATTGCTTTCTTCAAAGTAGCTGCTCAGATTATCAGGAACATGCATGGAAAATTGATCAACAATGTATGCAGTAATTGTTCTTTTGAAATGAACTAACTGAAATTAGTAGTACAGCTATTTTAGCATATATATATATATATATATATATATATATATATATATATATATATAATTTTTCCTACCTTCTTTTCCTCCTTTCCCAGTTAGTCTTTCATTTTGAGGACTTTTTCTTTCACAGTACAGATTGTATCTTTTGGATTTTATTTACACTCTCAGGTTCTTAGATTAGAGAGACAAAATAATGTTTACACACATGAATCTGACTTATTGCACTTATGAGTATGGTCTCTCATTGCCTTCATTTATCTACAAAGGTCCTGAATATATCTTCCTATGGCTGAGAAATACTCCATTGTATAATCATACCAATTGTGTTCAATCCTCAGTTGATGGGCATTTCTGTTCTTTCCAAGATTTATGACAGATTGTGCTGTTATAAATATGGGCACTCATGTATTGTTGTGGTTTTGTTGTTTCTTTATTTTTATATGAAATACCAGCAATACAGTATATAGTGGTAAATAATAGGAATAGAACAGAAAAATTATACCATGAAAGGAAACAGAGATATTTAAAATCTGAAACTAATAATTCTTTATAAACATTCAGCATAAATATAATTCCAAATAATGAAAAACTAAGTGTTTTTGAAGAATCAGTGAAATTAAGTTGATTTGTTTTTATCAGGTGAGCTATAAATACTCTAAAAAGAAAATCTTCTAGTAGATGAGAAATAATCTTATCAAATGATGAAACTGTCAGGGTAAAAATTAAGACATTGTATATAGTGACTAAATCAAATAATTGTGTAAGTTCCTGCTTAAACAAAACAGTCAGCCTCAGGATGCGGTGGCTTGATCCCCAGATCCTCATGATTCACCACACCTGCCCTTAAGGCATCTTGAGCCAGCCCCCCCCCAAATCCTTCTGAAATAATTGTAGACTGTAAAAAATAGTATTTCCAAGTTGCATACTTTGTATTGAGAACTATAGCATACATACCACTTAAATATATACAAATATAGTGCAAGTAAGAGGATTTAAAAATAAAGACATTATGAAAGAGAAGATTCCGACATATGCTTTAAAAGCACATAGTAGGCAAGGAGAAGGCAAAGAGGAGCAACACTGCTCTCCAGGGGAATCACATAGGAGAGTCTCAGAGGAAACCAACTAAAGACACAGGCAGCTGGAGGAAGGGAAGGGATACATACCATGATGAAAAGAAAATCATGAAAGAACAGCATTGTAGATTGAACAAAACATACACCTAAGCGTTTAAAAAGACGAGAATCAGCTGCTATGTCTGGTGACAGGGCCTCTGCCCATAGCATCAAGGAACAGCCATTTTGTAAAGTTCTGATCCTTTAGAGGCTGGATCCAAACAGTGCAGTGGAGTTGAGCTGCACCGGACAGATTTATGTAACAAGATTCAGCAACTTGTCATTAGAAAATATAATTTGAGGGGCGGGTGATGGCTCAGTGGAATAAGTGCTTCCGCGGCAAGTGCAAGAGCCCAGTTCTGGAAAAAAAAAAAAGAAAAAAAATATAATTTGATTCTTTTAAAGTTTTCTTCTAGAAAAATAAACAGTGCGATTCTTGAGAAAATGATGCTGTGCACGTGTGAGCCATCTGTGTCTGGTTCATTTTATCTCAGCCCTCAAGTCCTTAAATATTTCACTCATAATTTGAAGCTGTCCATGTAGAAGTTAATAAAATACAATTAACTCTAGTTGCTTTTATGTAATTAAATAATGGCAAACATAATACTTCTTTTAAAATGATGAATCAAATAAAAAGCTCTGGTAATGTGCTATCCAGAGTTCATTAAAATTCAAAAGTTTACTGAAAACATATCATTAAGTTAAAGTTGGGAGTCCAGGAACACTTTGAATTGTTCGGTATTTATTTCTTTTTCTTCAATTATGTGAAACATCTAACGACCTGGACTAATGTGACATAAGGAATACACACGAATTGAAACAATAGATGGCACTTAGAGTGTAAGATTTCTAGAAAGGATTCTAGCATTTGGCCTTACCTCTGTCCTTTTACACCTCATTTTCCCACTGCCATAGCCTTGGTCCAGCCCATCTGTACCCTATTAAAATTCACATAAACTAAAATTTACTGGACTTTCTCAGAAACAATAAATTTTGTTATTTAATGAGAGAATTATATACAAAGTAAACAAAAATTGGCTCCCAGTTCTTTTGATTAGTGTAATATTTAACAGAGAATAAAATTCATTTAGAATAGTCAAAATGCCAGAGAAAATATGCACTGTACACTGAGGATGATGTTTATATTATCCACAAGTTTTGTCAATATATAAAGTAATTAGCTATAACTCCAAATAGAAGAGTCTAATTTGGTAGTACTAATGATATTTATAATGGCTTTCAAATTCATTCAATGACTGTTAAACACTTCATAAAATTAATGTCTTCTTCTAATTTTCTGGTGATTAACAAGAACATGATACCACATCCATAAAATAAATATGAAAGAAACAAATAGGATTGAAATTTTATTCTTAAGAGCATGAAATAAAACATAGGACATGGCTATTTAAAATTCTATTGGTTTATTATAAAAAATTAGAGGTATCTGAGATCAGATATTTTCATTGATAACATTTAATCCAAAATAATTTGCAACGATGGATTATAAACCACTTAAATGTAGTGAGTCAGTCTTAAGTGTAGGGCATACCATTAAATACTCAAGTCAGGAGGGTTTCAGGCTGGATTTACTTGCAATTCTCAAGTAAGTAAATGAAACACATCTGGACAGAGGAACACAGTTTTCATTGAGATCAGAGACACACTAAGCTCTTATTTTATATTTATCTTGTGGAGAAAAAAATCCATTTTGCTTTAATCCAAATACATTTTCATCAAGAAACAAAATTTCACATGAAAAAATAACTTTACAGAAGTCCTTGAAAAAATCAGTAGCTACTATAGTAAATCTTTCCTTAGGCTCTAGCCCTTCTGTAACTTGAATCTTTCACTTCAGATACAATTATTCTGCACATTCAGTGTTTAGACTTCTATATTGACAAACAAATCTCTATGACCTAGTGCTATATTATGTTGTGATTTAATATGCTAGATGATGTACAATGTTAACTCCTTTGCCCTGAATAGTTCATCAATATCTCTGAATTCATTGCTTGCAGGCAGGTCTAATGCCTTACAAATTAAAGTCAAACAGGAACTTTTCCCTTGATTCATGTAAAAATGCCTTACATTCTCATATTCAGCTTACTTTCTTTTTTTTGGGGGTGGGTGGGAAGATGGCTCAATCCACCCTATGACTGGGGCTAGAATGGCATCTTGTACAGGAGATTCAACTGTGGTCCCTATGTTTTCCTAAGATTGCATAAGCACCCTCTTTAGTCAACTGAGCTATCTCGCTGGCCCTCAGCTTACCTTTCTTCCAGTTATTTTCTGTCAAAAGGAATTTAATAAGATTCAGTCCTTGACTTTTGCAACTTGATATTGCAGGGTTTGTTTTCACTATAACGGCCTAAAGATTGAGAAATGTCTTCATTCTGTTGGCTCTGCCAACAGCATTATAATAAAAAATGTTCATGTCTCTGTGTGTGTTTGTGTGAATGTGTGTTTAAATTTTGTTTTGTTTTGTGTAAATGATGGAACTCATCACCTCATGGATAGTAGGCAACTGAAATATCACCGTTATATTTGCAATCCTCTTATTAGGATTTATACCGCAAAAATGATACATTTCAGGCATAGGTTGATAGGAAAACATTCTTATTCATTCACAAGGTTATTACATGGCTCACACTAACATTAGCTTCAAGTTTTATGAAACCTGGCTGCATTCGGCATTGTAGCAATGTTACATACTAGCTATAACAACAATTCAAAAGAGGAAAAACAATTTCATATAACTGCCCCTCAATAAAGTTTCCCTCAATTTTATTTCTGGATTTGAAAGTTTAAATATGCACATTTATAATTTTCTTGTAACTCATCTTTTCTTATTCTGAAATCCTATGAAGCTAAAATAAAAATACTAAACACTTGAAGCATAACTAGTGAAAGCTGCTTGAAGAAATTCAAGATGAGGCAAATATTTATCTTTCCTTCTCATTATTTTAATTTTTGTAAACTTATGTTTTATTTTTGCACAAGTGGAGAAGGCCAGGGAGCATTTCTTTTCTTTTTCTTTTTTCTTTTTTTTGGTGGAACAGGGCATTGAACTCAGGGCTTGGGCTTGCCAGGCCAGTGCTCATTCTACTGAGCGATCTCCCCAGACCCTCATTATTTTAATTTAATTTTGTTTTTAGTTGTTTGAGAAAGGTTTTAAATATGTTTATCTTAATGAAAACATAAAAAATATTCTTCAATTTTATAAAACGTACTTTATAAAAATTTCAGATGGATTTAGTTTTGTATTTGATGCATCTACAATTCACTGAATTAAAATATCTGCCCTATGTTATGTATGAACAGTTTGAGTATGAGCACATGAATAGGATTGAACAAAACTCAGATCTTTAATGTGGACCTCATTCCATTCTGATGGATGAGGTACAGAAAAATAATTAAATAAAGTATGACTCAATAAACGGTAAATAACATAAAGATAAATACAGAAAGTTAAAGGAAGATGAGTCGTGACTTACAGTGTTGACTTTAGGGCAGCCACTTCCATCACACAGAAAAAGCAAAAAGCACTTCAGTGGCTCTTGAGGAATAGCAAGATGTCCCGTGTGATTAGAGTGAGGGTGGAGAATAACATTGAACAGAGCAGTTGAAACCTACCAGAAAGTCAGGTAATGCACATGAAATGTATCCCAAGTTGTATAAAAATGACTTTGATTAATATCTACAGTGTCTTACCCAACTGAAACAGAAAACGTATTATTCTCAGGAGCATACAACTTTCTCCAAAATAGACCGACCACATAATAGTCCATAAAGCCATCATTAGTACATAAAAAAGAATCAATAGCACCTTGTTATACTATTAGAACATTTAGAGTCAAATGAGAAATCAAACACAGGAGAAACCACAGAAAAATTTGGAAACACCCGGAAACAATATATATATATACATACATACATATGCTAGTGATAAACATCAGGATACTTGAAAATCAACAACATTCCAAAAACCAAGCACAGTTTAATAAAGAATATAATGAAAGGAGATAAAAAATGAAAAATTGAGATAAAAATACAAATAATTAAGCATGTAGATGATTCTTTGATAGAATAAATAAAATAGGTTAACCCTTAGCCAAATGTTCCAAATGCACACATACGTCAGGCAATTATAAATAACAAATGCAAAATCATAGCATATTTCATTGAAATCAATTAATACTAAATACACTGAAACTTGTACTTCAACAGTTTGTAAAATATTGAAGAAAAAAAATACATTTCTCCACTTATCACCATTTCCCAAACGAAATCCAAACTATGCAAAACTTCAGAACAATCCGATAACAAATAATGAAATTGAGGCAATAATACTAAGCTACTAAATTATAAAGCACAAGGCCTAAGGAATTTACTCCTAAAACCTACAGGACCACTAAAGATATAATACAAATACTGATTAAAATCTTCAGTGAAACTCTCAAGGAAGTAGTGCTTCCAGACACATATTTGGAAATCAGCATCACTTTGATCCCAAAGCATGATCTAAAGTGCTATTCAAAATAATAAATGTGGGGGGTGTAGGACTGCAGAAGGGTGACATGGAAAAGAGGAATCAAAATAAACCGGTTATGTGAAGTGCATTTACCTATTTCATAGAATGAATAAAAATCACATATTATATGATCACAAAAAATAGTGAAATTGTAATCATCACATTAATATACTGAGACTTAAGCTCACACCAAGTCACAAATTGGAGAAAGGAAAACAAGGTTCATCACAATTTTACTGTAGGCCTTGCTTTATAGTGGTTTCGTGTGTGCTTTTAGATAAGTTAACTCGATTAACTGAGCATTTTACTGCTTTAAAAATTATATATATATATATATATATAAATTATATATATATATATATATGTAAAACATCTTAAGGAATAGTAATTGTGGATTAAATAAAACGCATGTTAATAAC
Source organism: Ctenomys sociabilis (assembly GCA_004027165.1). NCBI lineage: Eukaryota > Metazoa > Chordata > Mammalia > Rodentia > Ctenomyidae > Ctenomys > Ctenomys sociabilis. The sequence goes on from PVKA01052607.1 coordinate 7,390, forward strand.
TACTTAAGCCATGTCATCGTGTTTCAGCAAAAGCATTTGTATGTTCAATTTATATACATCCAGTTAACTTTTCTATTGTTGTTTTGTTTTTTATTTTTATTTTATTTATTTATTTATTTATTTATTTATTTATTTATTTATTTATTTATTGTCTTTTTGAGACAGGGTCTCACTACGCAGTTCAGGCTGGCCTTAAGCTCACTTTGTAGTTCAGGCTGGTCTCGAACTCACAACAATCCTCCTGCCTGAGCCTCCCGAGTGCTGGGATTACAGACCTGCGCCACCAAGCCCGGCTCTGTTTTTGTTTTGAAAACCTCAAACTTTTTGTGCTCCCTTTTGTTTTCCTTGCCCATACAATTCACCTTCTAAAAGACATAACAAATCAGAAATAAAGTAATAAGTAACAAGTTCCCTTCAGTGCAAAAGAGCTAAATACCCAAGAAAAGTCTTTTTTTAAAATTTTATTTATTTATTTATTTATTTATTTATTTATTTATTTATTTAGTGAAACCAGGGAATGAACTCAGGCCCTTGCTCTTGCCAGGGAAGCACTTATTCCACTGAGCCATCTCCCTGTCCCCTACCAAGAAAAGTCTTATACTGTGTTCTTACTTTTCTCATATCTACACTCATGTTTTCTTTTCGTTTTTTTCTTTTTTTTTGCGGAACCAGGGATTGAATTCAGGCCCTTGGGCTTGCCAGGGAAGTGCTTATTGCACTAAGCCGTTAAACTCATATTTTTCAATGAACAAAAATTGAATGGGAGACATAAAAATAAATAAAACACAAGAAAAATATTTGTGTGTGTGTGTGTGTGCTCCATGTAATTCATATTTCAAGTGGTTTTCTAAGAATAATGTAGAGCCTGTAGCAAATTGGGATGCTAACACTTGTGGGTGGTGGCATGCACAGCTCAGGATTGGCAGATGCATGGTTCGACCCCAAAGTTTCCATGGTTCTCCGAAATGGCATTTGTCCAAATGCCTAGGAGGACCAGGTAGTCTGCTGTGTTTACTCACATCTGTACCTACTCAGATGACTTTCATTGAGAAAGGAAGTATATTATAAAAGTTTGTTACTTGTAATAATTAATGCCAGTGAAAACTGTTTCCAAAGATACTATTTCATAATTTCTTTACTTTTAAAAAAATATGTTTTCTCTTTTCAGAAAAATAGAGAGACAGAGAGAGTGTGTGAGAAGCTTTCACTAAAGCTTTTGTTTTTCTCTATGAGACAGGACAAACATCAGAACTAATAATTCTATACAAAAGGTTTTAAAATGGGAATGATTAAGAACTACACATGATAGCGGGGGGGGGCAGTGAGTATTTATTTCATCTTTTTTTTCCCCAAAATTTATCTTACATAAACTCTAACTTTTCCTTTACTTGAGCATCAGTTAAATTTTTGGTTGTTGCTTTTGAAACATACTTGTGGTAACTTTTTCTTTCTTTTTAATTTTTATTTATTTATTTATTGGTAGAACTGGGGATTGAACTCAGGCCTTGCACTGGCCAGCAACCTGCCTGTTCCACTGAACCATTTCTCTGGCCCCTACCTCTTTATAATTTTTTAAGATATATTTGGTACAGGGTCTCACTATGCTGGTCAGACTCATATGATCCTTCTGTTTTCAGCCTCCCCAAGGTTAGGATTACAGGCGTGTGCCACCATGCCCAAAATCATTGGTCAGCTCAGAATGCCCGGGGTGGGGCTGGTGCTGGTGATGGAATCTTGTCCCTGCACTTGCCTAAGTCTTTTAGAAATTTTATTTGTAAATTTTAGATACACATAATGATAACATTCTCAGAGGGAATATAAATGTAGGTGACATAATTTGATTTTTACTTTTCCTATTCCCCTTCTCTCCCTTCAACACCACTTTCCCAGCTTATTTATAAAAGCTTTGTTTTCACTTTTTCCTTCCATACTTTTTTAGCTTTTTTCCTTCTCTTTTCCTTGTTCTTTATTTCTCTTCTCATTTGAAAATTCTGTTCCCATTTCCTGATATTTATTAAATATTTTGGCCCTTATTTACATGTTTTGCTTAAATGTGACCTAGTACCCCTAAGAGTACGGCATCAGGTGTATTCATTTAGCGCCAAATGTCTTCAAGTATCCCTCGTTATGGCTGACGAGTACTCCGCCGAGAGAACTAATTCCATCTGTGTGGCGGGCTGTGCGATGTCCCCAAGATTTAGATATTACAAACTGTGCTGCTCTAAGCCTGGGTACGCACATAACCTTGTGGTATCATGGTTTTAATTCTTTCCAGAGGATAGCAAAAAGGGAATAGCTGGGAAAATAGACCTCTAATTTTAGGTATTTCAGGAATCTGAACATTTCTTTCCACAGTGGTTGCACAAGTCTACGTTCCCTCCAACAGCGAAGAAGGGTTCCTTTCCCCCGACAGCTACACAAGCATTTTTTATCAGTTGTTTTCTTGATAATAGGCTTTCTTTTTGGAACAATACTGGGACTAAAAATTTGGGAATTTTGTTGTTTTAAAATTCTTCATATGTTCTAGATACTACTTATCTGTGGAAGAGCTGGTAAATTTTTCCTATGCTTTAGGTTGTTTCTTCACTCTGGTGGTGATTTCTTTCTCTGTTGGCCTCAGCTGTTGATTCCTTGTGATCGCTCTGGGTCAGTCGGGGTTTGTTCATGTAGACTTTGGCTATACCAATGTCGTCAGGATTTCTACCTATCCTATCTTCTAGGATATAGAATTTCTATTTTAATATTTAGACCTCTATTCCAGTTTAATTTTAGTTTAGTATATGATGAAAGATAGGGGTTTAGCCAGTTTTTCTAGCACCATATATTCAAGTGGCTATCTTTCTTTTTTTATTACTCATTAACACTCTTTTTTAATCACAGTAGCTGTGTAATAATTAATGTCAGAGATTCTGAGGCCTCCTGCCTTGCCTTTTGAATTGCTTTTGGTATAATAAGTATCTTTCTGTTTCAAATTAGCTCTAAAACTGTTTTATCTAATTCTGTGAGATATGCTATTGCTTTTTTTCTTTCTTTTTTTTTTTTTTTTTTTCTTGCAGAACCAGGGATTGAACTAGGGCCTTTGTGCTTGCCAGGGAAGCGCTTATTCCACTGAGCTATCTCCCCAGCCCCAACTATTGATATTTTGATCAGGATTGCATTATATCTACATAACAATTTTCAATACCCTTTATTATATTGGTTCTTACTAATCAAAAACAAGGGATATGTTTCCATTTTCCTGATATCCTCTTTAATCTCATTTTTAAGAAAAGTGTAGTTTTCAATCAACCATCTTTTGCTGCCTTCATAAGTTTACTTTCCAGTTATTTTTTGTCTTCTCATTTATAATGTGAAAGTTGTTTCCCTAATTTTTCTTTTAGTGAGTGTGTTATGTGTGTACAGAAATGATACAGATTTTTGGGTATTGACTTTTCAGCTGTTATTGAGCTTGGTTTTAAATTTACTATTTACTTATTGTGGCACTGGGAATTGAACTCAGTATCTTGCACTTTCTAGGCAAGTGCTTATTCTACTGAACTATCTTCCCAGCCCATGATTTGGTTATTAAATTTAGAAGTATTTAATGGAGTTCTAGTGGGTCTGCTATATAGAGTAGCATGACATCTGCAAATAATGATAATTTCAAGTCTTTCCTTCCTATTCTTATTCATGTTAGTCCTTTTTCTTGTCTCATTTTTCTTGCTAGTGTTTCCAGAGCTATATTGAATATGAGTGCTGATAGTGGACATCCTTGTCTTGTTCCTGATTTTAGAGCACAAGCTTTCAGTTTTCGCCCATTTGGTATGATCACTGTAGCTGCGATGACAAAATTATTATCATAACATAAAAATCTGGAAAGATCAAAGGTTATTTATCTGTTAATATTTTTTAAACTTTGAATGAGATGGAAACTAATGCTACATTTCTTTAAGAATAAGACAAATTAAGTAGATGGTTAAGGAAGGAGATTTAACAAAGTTAAAGTAAATTGAAATTACACATGAAATACTCTTTAGTTCTCTAGAAATCAAGAGACATAATAATAATGATAAACTAGTCAAAAAACAAAAATAATCCAAAGTGAGTATGTTTATTATCCTACTAGAGCAACACTGAAAAATGAATGAAAAGATACATGCTCCGAACAATTTTCTTTCTTTCTTTTTCTTTCTTTCTTCTTTCTTTCTTTCTTTCTTTCTTTCTTTCTTTCTTTCTTTCTTTCTTTCTTTCTTC
>PVKA01052608.1:0-11622 GCA_004027165.1 Ctenomys sociabilis
GTTATTATTATTGTTATAATTATTTTTTAAGTTGATGCTTGCAGTATCTGATGAGTATATTAGTTGCAGTCTTTAGTGAATGTCCATAACACAGCTCACATTATTTCACATCCCAATCCTCTTCTGCCCTCCCTTCACTCTCACGCTCTTAGATTTCTTCTCTTTTACAAAGATCTAACTCCTTTTATCAACCTTTTATTTTGCTCTTTATTTGTTGTTTGCTTTACTCAAATGAGAGAAACCATATGGTAGTTAAGCTTGCATGTCTGAGTTTCTTTAATGTTATGTTTTCCAGGGGAATCAATTTTTCCACAAATGTCTCATATTTATCCTTCATAAGTACGTGTTGTTCTATTATGTATAGTTATCAAATTTTCTTTATGCATTCATTTATTAAAAATAGAAATTTCATTTGGCCCAGCTAGTCCCCTTTTAGCTATCTTCCCAAAAGAGCTAAAGGCATCATATTTTTGTGACCAGTGTTTACAGCAGCACATCTTATAGTGGCTGAATCCTCAAAGCAGCTGTTAGGCTGGTCGTGAGCTCATTATGGAGCCCAGGCTGCTCTTGCAATTGTGATGATCCTCCTGCCTCAGCTTCTGCATGCAGGCACTATAGTCACATGACGTCACTTCCACCAATGTTTTCTCATGATTATCCACTGTGGTGCATTAACTAATGGTCAACTTGCTACACCCAGGTGAAGTGAATCAGCATGGTGCTGGGACATCAAAAAAAGCAGAGCTGTTTGTCATGCTGGCTTTCCTGATATGAACTCTGCTTTTCTCATTGTTAGATGAGCTCTGGTCCTGGATGTCATTGGGGATGGCTATTGTTTTCTTTGTTGAGAGTGCCATTCCTTACCTTGAGCACTTCTTGACTGCAGTGCAGATGCCTTAGCCTACCGACACAGATTCTGCATCCTACTGGAAGAGACTTTCTAGCTTTCATCACTGACCTGGGCCTTCCCAACACAGATCTGTGATACAGCCTTGTATGAGATATTTTAATGGGCTCTGTGCTTCTAGGTGGATTAGTGCAGGACATTATCATGGGATCCAGGTACTCAGTGGGATTCTTTAGGTCCCTAGTGTCTGGACACATTGCTTGTACTCTTCTGCATTTTACTTTTTGGTGAATATTTTAAAATAATTTTATGAATTTTGTGTCCTGCATCATCTAATCTCTTTCAAATTCTGGCTACAACATCTACTTTTGTATGTAAAATTTGTTCCTTGTCTATGATTAACTCCTTTCTTTTCTCTTTCCAGTTTCCTCTTCTACATGTTTGATGAGAGTGCTTCTTTTGACTACTTCATTAATTTTCTTTATTATCAGTTTTTATCTCAATTAAATGCCAACAAAACTGCTTATGGTTTCCACTATTATAAATAGGTTTATTTTTTCATACCTCATTTTAACTGTATTGCTTTTCTTTTTTTTTAAATGTATTTAGTACAGGGTCTAAAAGTTCTCACTTGACAGATTGAACTGATAATGATCCTTCTGTTTTCAGCCTCCCAAGCACTGGGGTTAGTGAGCCACCATGTCCAATCCCAAACTTCCTCTCAGGGAATTGAACCTTGATCCCTGTGTCTGCCTAAGCAGGCACTTTAATCCACTGAACTATCTGACCAGTTCTTGCTTTCCTTATTGTCTTTAATTTTATTTCTGTATTCCTATTCATTTGAGTATTCTTGAAGGTTTCCAAATTAGATGTTGTTCATTGCACTAATGTTGTTTCATTTCTTCCCCCCCCCCTTTTGGTACCAGGAATCAAACTGGGGACCTTACCCTTGCCAGGCAGGCACTTATACTACTGAGCTATCTCCCTGGCTTATTTCATTTCTTTATTTAAAGATAAACTGTTTTCCATTACTGTGTGTCACTGTGAGAAGGCACTGGCATTTATTATGTGCTTATCAATACTCAGTGACAAGGATTTGTATTTAGTTCCTGGTGTGGTACATATTAATCTGCCTCTACTGAGCTCAGTAATTTCAAGAATTTGTGGAAAACACAAAGAGTTTTTTTCTTATTTGTTGCTTGACAAGAAAAGTATGCATGAGTCTAAACAATGTTGTGCCCCGTGAGTTGGCCTGCTGCATCATGGGGCAGAGGTGGACCATGATAGCCCACTGAATTCACCAGAAAGAGCTGGAGAAGACACATTCAGTATATGGATACGTGTGGAGAAGGACAAAGTCTGAAACCAACTTGCTTATTTGTACCTCCTTTAACTGCTTTATTTGACCAGCAGTTTTTCTTGAAGCTCAAATGTCAAGGATTTTACCATGTAATGTTCAGACCAATCCTAAGTTTTCCCTGGTAACTGTTGGTGTTTTTATGAGATTAATAAAAGCTACTATTTATCAGGTGCTTATAGCATGCTGGGGAATGTACTCGGGTCGCCATTCCCTCCTTCAGTCCTCAGGACAGCTCAGCAGGCAACTCAGTATATTAATCGTGAAAATGAGGCTCTGAAAGGTGGTGCACTCCCTGAACTTGTGGAGCTGGTGAGTGGCACAGCTTGGACTTGGCCCCCTGGGACTGTGATTCCAGAGCCTACACTTTTAACTGCTTAGTTTTAAGAGTGCATTGACATTTTATTTTGCTTTATATTTTACTTTTATTTCTCTCTTTATCCTTTCTTGTTGCAGTCTAGGGAAGGATTCTCCAGCTGGACAACTAATTCATGGTTGGAATTTTGCCTCAGTCCAATTTTGTTCTCTCTCTGTGTTGTCTTTTTTAATCCAGCAATTCTGCTTTTTAATTGAAAGCAATTTTCTTGACAGATACATTGTCACCTGAAATTTTCTTTAAATTTTTCAAAATAAGAATTTAAGATTATTCTTTTGGATGTTGAGGGAAGGAAGCCTGATTTATAGGAGGAGGATGTTTCCAACTGTGCAGATTTTGCCTCTCTTAGTTAATAAGTCAGTGTGAATGTTAGGAGATTTTTGTCTTATAATTCACCTCAGTAAAGAGCTGTAGACTATGGTTTGCCATTACTGGATTTGAGATGAATTCTTGTGTAGATTCTGTTGGGTCCTCTTTCAAGTCTCTCAGGATGAAGGAGTGGTTGGATTTCCTCTCATTTTATTTGGGCAGATGAGACAAAATGTTGAGAGGAAGACAGGGCTGCTATTCTGATTAGATGCTGTGGATGGGCAGGGAGCTTTAGCATGTGCTTATGAGTTCCCCTGCCTTGTGACTTTTCATATTGGTTCTGATAATCTGAACTGCCTCAGCCCCCAGCTGAGGAACTTGGCTGCGACTCTTTCCCCACCTGCAAAGCTTTCACTGGATTTCTGAAACAAAGAGTAAAAATTAGTAGTCAAAGTACTGCATGTCCATTTTCAGAAAATCATGATATGTGTGTTTGCATCTGCCCCTGGTGCTGGCATTGGGGCCTGGTTTCAATGTTGGGTCTGCAAGAGCCCTAAAAGAAAGTTTAAGGATGTCAAATTCTGTGACAATGATGGGTATCATCTGGACCAGTCTCTTCCACAACCAACTTTGCAATCTGTCTGGCATGGGGACATGGGAAGCTGCAGCACTGTGGCTTCTGTACTGCTGAGACAGCGTGTGCTGCCCCCTCAAGGCCTTGCTGAGACACAGCCACTTTCCACAGTGAGACTTCCTCTACTCCAAATGATTAAAATCTATTCCCTGTGAGCTCTTTTTCTCTGCCTTGAGGTTTCTACTTGCAGGAGCCAATTAAGCAAGCCTAGCCTGCTTTTCTCTGAGAGACCTCTAGCAGATACACCCAAGGAGGTCATGCCCACCATGTAACTCTGATGCTATTTCTTGGTCCTGTTTCCTGATCCAGAATTTTCTGTTTGTTTATTCTCAGTGTTCAACCCCAATCAAATCCTGTACCCCCTATAGCTCCTAGTCGATCAAAACTCAAGTGAACCTCATGGTGTCCAAGAAAAAAATGAATAGAGCCGGTGGTGCCCTCAGTTCTGTAACCTCTCTATAATCCCTTTCACATGGTGTTAATTGGCTCCTCCTCCTCCAGGAATGTAGGCTGCTCTAGTATCACAATGTTGAGTCAAGTTGACTGTGATACATTTATTATTGGTAGTTTTTTATTGATATATGGTCTTACTATGTAGTTTAGGATGGCCTGGACTCACTTTGTAGTCCAGGCTGGCCTCAAACTCATGGTGATCCTCCTCACTCAGCCTCCTGAGTGCTGGGTTCGCACCGTGTCCCACCACACCTGGTGACTGTGGTACATTTATACCTTTATTAAACTGCACATGTTTACTCTGCCATTGGGAAGTCTCAGGAGAAATCTTCTGCTCTTGGTCTTTTGAAATTAGGTGTAGAACATCACATTTATTCTTGCTTAACTTACCCAGAACAGAGTGGTTAATCTCTCCAAGTGCACCACCTGCACACTCCACCATGTGAAGCAATGCACAGAGTTTATTTATAACCTCATTTCATCCTTCAAAAACCCCAATCAATGATGTGCAGTATCATAATTCTCTTTACAAAGATAACAGAACTGAACTTTTAAGAATGTCTATGATTTTTCATGACACTCAAGAGGAAAACAGTGAATTTGGGTGCATGCTGTGTATAATTCTCAGCCTTGAGTGTAATCCTCACATCCTGAACACCCTTGCCTCTCCCTGTCTGTCTTGGCCAAACCCAATACTCTGCATAGAAGTGATCTTTTTGGAAGGGCATGGTTTCTTCCCGAGCAGTTTGCCATTGTACCAGCTAATACACATAAAGCAGATTAGAAATACTTAATCTTTAGAACTTGCCACCCAACTTGCAGCATCTGGTTTTGGGAGTATATTAAAGTCAGATGTTGATTATAAAGATGTGATTGTATTTTTCTATTGTTTTAAATGTGCTCTGAAAGAAAAGAGAGACTTCTACTCTTCTGTGGGGGGTCTCAGCCCCAGAACTCTGAGGCACTCCCACACTCAGCTCTTCTAACTATTGGCCTCTACTGGAAACAACTCAAATGTGAGATGGGCCTCTCCAGGCATGTCCTTGGCCAGCTGAATTCCCATGGCTAGTTTCTGTGGGATATGTGTGTAGTTCTGGGAACTTTAGGTGACCATAGATGTCTATGTGCTTACATATGTCCTATGACCCTCATAGTTGGTAACTTGTATGCTCTGGGAGTGTGCTGTTTAGGATAGTCAGAGATTCTTCTCAGAAGAGAAGGAAGAGAGGATGCTTTATTCCTTTAGTTAACTTTCTCTTGGTATGGAAGTGCTGCTGACCCTAGACCACTTCTCACTAATTGTGTGTTTATGTGCCCATGTGCCTATGCAAAGGGTGTGCAGGTTCTTCTGAGTCACTCTGAGGGCTTTGCCTCTGCATCCTGGATGTGTGTACTTTAGTTCCTCCTGACTTTGTGGGCACTTTCTATGCTTTCTCTTTTCTCTGTAGACACTTAGTCATACCCTTAGCTGCAGATAAATCGTGTTAGTCAATGAAACACTGCTGTACATTTCCTGAGACATAGAGCACCTGCCCATAGGACCACCCAAATGGGTGGCAACTTAACAGTCTATATCACAATTCAAACTCATTTTCTGGTCTTTCTTTTGGTCGATGCCTCCTCCTCCTCCATGGGCAGCCTCAGGGTCAGATCCACACTTCTGTCTAACTACCTCCTTCAGAAGCTTCAACATACCTTGAGAACTCACTAAAGACTTTGCAGTTTAATTGTACTTTCTTATGTTGAGATCAGGATCTCCTTGTCTGCACATGAGCATCCTGCAGTTTATTCCTGAACATCTTCTTGTTCTACCATTGCCTAAGAGATCCTTACAAAGTTTCCAAACCAATTATGTTTTTATCTCTGGAATTTACCATACAGTCTTGCTTTCTGAACTATTTGTTGAGACATAAGAATAGAAGATAAAATCCAGAAAATAAAAATCAGTTAAAAATGTGTGAAGTGTTTCAGATTACATTGAGTAAATCAAGTTTCCATTGTCTTAAGACAGTGAGATTTTAAAAAAGAAAAAAAGAATCAACATTTACTTTTAGGGGGCTGGTGAGATAGCTCAGCAGTATAAAGTGCTTTCTTACACAAGCTTAGGCAAGCACAGGGACCAGGGTTCAATCCCCAGCACCACATGCCATGCCAGCCCTGCCCCCAGGGTGGGCTGAGCCGGTCTCAGAGTCTGGGTGCAGTGGCATACACCTGCAATCCCAGCTCTGGGGAGACTGAAAACAGGAGGATCACTACAAGTCCAAGCTGTGTAGTGAGACCCTGTAGCAACCAAATACATTAAAAAATATTCTTTTCAACCAAATGATCCACTTATCTATATTTTTTGGATTGGAAGTCTTTCTCTCCCAACCTACTGTCTTAGCGACTGACTCTAACTTTTTTTTATCAGTGTTGAGCTCACATGCTACTTCTTCTAGTGGGGCCCTGAGTTCACAGGGTCAAGTGCCATCCTGAATGTGCTTGAGCAGTTCCATGCTGGAATCTCATAGAGCTTCACCCAGAGTCTTCTCCAGCTGCTCTCCAGTATCTATCACAGTGGCAAAAGCCCCATCGTCACCTGTTTGTTGAAGCACTAACACTCCAACGTGCTTTATGACTTGAAGATGAGCCACAAAGTTACACAATCACTATTGAGATATAGACAAGGACACCAACAGCAAATTCTAATAAATACAAAAATCAAAATGTATGGTGAATTTTCAAATTTTTTAAAAATCCTTTCACAGTAGAAAACACATTGCCATTAATCCCCTACAAAAATGTTCTCCTTTGCTTCATATGCTCTCAACCCATCACTTTTTCCACTTTCAGAAGCAGAAGTTCTCTTTCCAGAATGTCTTTACAACATGTGATCAAAAATAAAGTGAACGTTTTGCTGAGTGAAGCCTGCAGGAAAGTCAGGCTTGTAAAAGGAAGGCTTGCCACATGCCCTCATTTACCTTACCCACGAGCTCCGCACCATGAGACTTCTTGTTCATTCCCAAAGACAAAATGACAGTGTAAGGCAAATGTTTGAATTAATTCAGAACAGCAAGGCAGCCATGACAACTCAATGAAAGAATTTACAAAAAAATTCCCAGGACTGTTTCAAAAGGTGAAAAAGGATAGAAACTCTTCTACTTTGGTGGGATTGTAAAGGAGTACAGCACTTGGATATGAGTGTGGTGATGCCTCAAAAATCTAAAACTAGAATTTCCAGTAGTCCATCTACTTCCCTTCTTGGTATCTCCCTGAGTTAGAAACATCATATTATCATTTTGCAGGCATACCCATGTTTGTAAAAGCACAACACATAATAGGTAAATCATGAAAACAGTGTATATTTCCATCAACACATGAATGGATGAAGATAGTGTGGTGCTTGTACAGTGGATACTGCTTTATCATAAAAAGGAAAAATTTGAGTCCTCTGTAAAAAACCCTTGAGACTATAACTGTAAGTGAAATACACCAAACACACTAGAATAATTATCATAGGGTTTCAGTCATAGGATAAATGCAAAGTATATATCATAGGAATCTTAGAGTTACATCTTTTGCAAAAGGGAAGGGGACCAAGAGATGGAGGGAAAGAGGAAAAGGGATGGGGAAAGGGATAAAAAAGAACTGAGACATGTTATGTACAAGTATCAATTCTCTATTTATAGTATAACTATTGTACACTGCAAACATGTTCCAATAAAAATAATTTTTTAAAAAGGGGAAAATCTACCTGATCAATGAAATATTGAATGAGATAAAGATTTTTTTGTAACCAAAGTGAACTTTTTTTCAAAGGGAATTTTTTAGGGTTATTAATCATAATGTGCCTTTTTGTCTATATATTTTTTCAGTTAAAAGATTCACCATAATGTGTGGCTGCACCTTATATTTAAAGAAATAATAATCACTATATATCATCAGAGTATATTAGATGAGGGAGCAATTTCTAAGTTATTTAAAGTCTAGAAGCATGCTAAACTCGACCATACAAAAATCTTTAAAAAATGAAGTTAGGGACCAATATCTTTGTGAATAGAGATGTGAAAGTTTTTAATAACATATTATCAAACAAAATCTAAAATCATAACTATATATGCATGTACAAATATACAAAACACATATACACACATTGTACTAGTGCATGAAAATACCAGATTTATATACTTGTATACACACATCATGGTAAACAGAAATGTACCAGAGAAATTCAAAATTTATTATTTTATCTAGCACATTGAAATTAAAATGGTCAAATATACTACAGTATCTCAGCAGATGAAAAGAAAGTGTTGGACAAAATTTATCACTCACAGGTGATACCTAGTCTCCACACATTCTTAACAGAAGCAAGTTTTTTGCTTAAAAAAGGGTTTCCAGCTTAAGTAGGACAGCTAACCTTGCACTTACTCTGTGACTTATTGAGATGACATGGTGTTTGCTACAGTCCACTGTGGCACAGTGAGGAACATGGACAAAGATGGTGAAAATGCTTAGTTCATTACTCACAGATTCTAGAGGAAGGAAGGAAACACATCTTATAGGACCATTGTGAAGGTGCCTTAGGACATGTATCCAACCAGCATAAATGCTAGAGTAAGAGACAGAAGGAAGGACCTGAGGGCTATAGCCTGTATTGGGGCCTAGAATATTCCGTAGTCATTGTCGCTATCCCAAGATACTAATAGATTGATTAGTTTGAGGGGGATGTAAAACTAAGCATAGGGATTCAAGGATGGCACTGTCATGTTCACCATGCTAAAGGAAGATAAAAATGGTTCAGAAGTTTAGGATGTGGGGTCTTACTCATCTACAACAAAACCTGGGAATGAGTGGGGGCCATCCCAACATATGTAGCTCAAGTATGATGACAAATTCAAAGTTAATGATGTTGAGCTAGCAATACTATGAATAAGAGATATAACAATCTAATAATGAAAAAGTAGGTATTTTCTCTCAGGATAAGTCACAAAGATGGCATGTCTGCTCTGAGCACAACTATGCAACACTGGAAGACTGGTCCTGGTCAGAGCACTAAGGCACAAGAGCAAGTATAAAGTAATAAGATTATAAAAGTAAAAGTGATCATACAGATGACAGAGTTTTCATGGAAAATCCACAGGAAATTTGAGAATGAACTAGAATCAGACACCAGTTTTAATTTTTTAATACAAGAGCAAAAAATTCACTTTTGTTTTCCATTAGTTTAAATTCTTGAGGGGTACAGCGTCACATGGGTTTGGTGTCTGATGGCAGGAAGGTTGCTTTGGAACTTAGTATGAACAATGCCACTGTTTCCATGGGCCCGAGTTATTTTTCCCCAGATCACTCTGGTTTTGTTTAGTTTGCCACCTGGAGTCACTGTGTTGTTTTTAGCTTTGTACACATAAGCACATCTCTTGCTCAAGTAGAATTCAGTTTTATCCTGTATATAAACACCTTCAGTTTTAAGAAGAGCTGTGTGCTCCTTCTGGTTCTAGAAACCCCACCTATAGCCTGCAGAAATGGTCTTGCACCACTGTCTTCCAGACATATTTGCCTTTTAGAAATCCTGCTCCCAGAAGGCCTCCCCAGACACCAGTTTTGGAAAATTATACCTGTTTTTCTTGAGGCAATAAGGACAGAATGTTAAAAATACAGACAACTGACATCTATAAAAAGTAATATGGGTTTTAGTAGACCATCTTGAGCCTGCTAGATCCTCATTCAACCCAGAGCCAAGGCCCAGCATGGAGTGAGACTGCCAGGGGCCCACTGGATTATATTCAATACCTATGAGTGGGACCATATGGGGCCCACCAGATCTTCATTGAATCCAGAGCCCAGGCCATGCATAGAACCCTGCCACACAACTCCCTGCAAAGAAGTCAGAGGCAAGACCCACCCAGTGGATTCAGGAACAGAACATTTTGCCAGAGTGGCACAGAGGGTTCAAATCCAAGGGCTGCAGCAGGAAGGAGTGGAACACAGCAACCAGACCCAAACCAACAATGAGTTTGAACTTGGTAGAACTGGACCTGGTGCTAAGATAATAACTCTATCTAAGCACTACACCAAAGGTCAGAAGACAGTGCTCTACAAAATGACAAATAAGGACCAAGATACATTCTCAGACCCCAAGCCCACCTAGAAGAAATGCAGGAGATGCTAGCATAGAAGAAATTGGAAATCACACACCTGAAATCTATAAAATGATAGCATTGGAAATAAGGAAACAACTGAAGGAAGGTACAGAGAAAATCAGATCAGAAATAACTTCTGAAGTAAAAAAAAAGAAATGATAACTATAATGAAAGAAGTACTAAATGCTTCTAAAGAAGAAACTGATAAAAAAAAATAGAGGAGAATATAAAAATAGTGGAATCCTTGAATAAGCAATACAGGAAAGAAATAGAATGCATGAAGCAGATTCAAATTGATATACAGGAAATTAAAACCTCAATCAGAAGCTGGAAAATCAGTTTGAATGGAAGTGAAAATAGACTTTCAGTCCTTAAAGACACCATTGCAGCTAGTGAAAAAGTAAGAAAATATCTCTTAAAAATAACTAAGATATATGTGTACCTATGTTTACAGCAGCACAATGTGTGATAGCAAAATCTTGGAAACAACCAAGATGTCCATCACATGAGGAATGGTTGAAAAAGATGTGGTATTTCTATATAATGGAGTATTACTCAGCTATTAAGAATGATAAGTTTGAAGCATTTATACTGAAGTGGATGCCACTTGAGCATATACTCATAAGTGAAATAAACCAGACACACATGTGTAAATATCGTATAGTTTCCCTAGTATAACAAGCGAAAAGCAGAAATACAAAAGGTAACATACAACAAGTAAAATGAATTGAGTCAGATAAGGCAAAGTGAATGGCATATGCTGCAGGATACTAATCAGCTTTTCTTCTGGATGGTTAACAACCTAAGATCACAAGTCAGAGTTGGAGAAATAGAAGAGCCACAGGGCCAGCCAACATTTTGGCCCTAGCCTTTCAAGGTCAGCGAAGACTCAGGACATAGGAGAACCTGTACTGCAACACCATGAAACTCAGGTGAGCTCCAAGTTTTCTTAACGAGGAGATTATGGAGCCACAGAGGAAAGAGACTGAAGTTCTATAGTGTGCCTGGGGAGAGTCACATGAAGAGAAAACTTTCTCTCAAGCTCTCACAGAGAGCAAACTGGTCAAGCATTGGCCGAGACTCATCCACATGGATGACACAGACAAAGGATCTACAGAATAATGTACAGGACTACAAGACAAACCCTGAGAGGACTTCACTGACCACATAGGAAATATAAAATTCATGTGTTGGTATATAAGTCTTGATCTACCTAGGTCTTAACCATCCAGCAGAAAAGTATAAAAATGAAGTATACATCGTGAGGCCATAATATTAAGCTGAGCTGTAAATGGATATGGTCGACAATTTCTTTGAATAACTCCCTATGGTTGTAGAATGCTGGACTGTGTTGGATTGTGGTGTCGAGTTCAAGCACCTAAGGTAGTTGAATGTCAATGGAGTGCCCACTTTTGACAGGTGTAGACAAAGGAAGGGGTGTAGAAAGAAAAAATCATGATGTGTGTGTATAGACAGTACAGTTGGGATAGATAACGCTGTGCTTCTACATAATTCTATGAGAGG
>PVKA01052609.1:0-11617 GCA_004027165.1 Ctenomys sociabilis
GTCTGTGAAAAAGGTAATGAAAGAAAATGAGAGACATGAAAAAAGAGTCATAAGACTGCCCCACTACAATATTTTTTATGGTTTGATCCCTGTTTTAAAAAGCGTAATTACTTTTTAACATTTGATAGTTATTTAAATTTTAGAATATCCTGGGTTGTTTGAAAATAGAAGTTCCATTTTATGTCTAAGATATTTGATATTTAGAAAGACAGTGATTTTCAGCTTAACTGTCTCTGTTACAGGGTAATAATATCATTAAACTTCTCTTATGGATGTTTAACAACTAATGGGTACAGACCAGAAGTAAGAGAGTTAGACGAACTAAAAGAATATCCAACATTTTGGCCCTAAACCTCCAAGTTCATTGAAGACACAGCACATAAGAGAACTTCTGCTGTGACATCCTGTACCTCAATGGTGCACCAGTTTTTCTGATCAAGGAGATTGTGGGGCCACAGAGAAAACTAATCAATGATATGGAATACACCTAAGAGAGAAAAACCTAAGAGTCACCTACAGAGAAAAAATTCTCTTAGGCTTTCATAGAAAGCAAACTAGTCAAGCAATGACCATGACTCATCCAATTGGCTGACATTGACAAAGAAGCTACAAAGTATGGTATGGGATTATAGGATAAATCCTGATGGAACTTGACTGAACTTATCGGACACAAAAGTTACATTTTTTGTTATATAGGTCTTGCTTTAATCTGGTCTTAACTATCCAGCAGAAAATTTTTACCACAAGGTATAAAAAGTGAAGCTATATTAATATGCTGAGGTGTAAGGGCTCAAGCCAACAACTTTGGACAATTGACAGTTGTACTAATTCACTATTACTATGGACTATTGGACTATGTTGTTTTATTTCACTGTATTCAGGTACCTACAATCTTTGGACTAGCATCAAGTATGAAAATGTCCTTTATAGACTTCTGCAAATACAGATTCTTTAACTGTAGTGGAACACTCAACTCTGACAAAGCAGAATAAAAAAGGGGAGATATGTTGGGAGGCACAAAGCAAGGAACTTGAACAAATATTTGTAGGTGGGATTAGCCCCAGTTCCTAAAGCAAATAAGTTACCTCACTCCAGAGAGAAATATCCTGTCTGATTAAGGTCCACTGTTAGTCACTAGGTAACTTTGTATCACATTTTACTAACTTTGCAAAAGTGTAATTAAAGGACCATTTTTTTAAAAAAAAGAAGAAAAAATATGTGCATACATAAGGTGGTTAGGATAAATACACAACTACTTTCTCTTAGTTCATTGTTAAGAAATTTTGTGCTAGTACTGTTTAGACAGGATATCATGTCTGTATCTTCTCTTCTGAATAATAAGAAGATACCAATATGCAATGTATTAATTATTGTAACTGTCCTACTAAACTGTTTTGAAACAGTTTCATTGATATTTTATCTGCTTTCTCATTAAAATGAATAAAAAAACACATACAAGTTAAAGGTGACTTTGCAAAACATTATCAATATGAATAAAATGCTGACCTTCAGGACTATGAGAATTAAATCCTATGATAATGCTTATTATTCTGATCAATCATAGTTATTTCATGAAAGGGAAGAAGAATGATGTTAACATATGCGGAAATCTTGGTTAAAGTACCATGGTTACCAGCAACAACAGCATCAACTACAGCCTAGTTGCTGGCAAACTGTCATGACTATTGACCTGATCACTTTAACCATAGGGGAAGATGCTACAATTGTATGATAAAATGAAACATATGCAAGAAAAGTGTTTACTATGATTTTCTACTTCATGAATTAATTTTACCTTGCTTTGGGGCAATGTTAGTGGTAGAGGCAAGACAGATAGATGAGTGAGGTCAAATACAGAATTAAAAATAAGGAATCTTAAGAGTTATAGAGAAGTATTGGGGAAGATAGTTCAGTAGAATAAGCACTTGCCTGGCAAGCTCAGGGTCCTGATTTCAATCCCAATACACACACACACGAACACACAAAAAGTTACAGATGTAGGGCTGGGCAAATAGCTCAGCCAATTAAGGCACCTGAAAGCAGGCCCAGAGGCCCAGGGTTTGATCCACAGGCCTTCTGCGTTGGTCCCCCATTGGGGCATGCTGAGCCGGCAATTGAGACTGGGTATGGTGGCAAATGCCTGTAATCCCAGCTCTTGGGAGTCTGTAAACTGGTGGATCCCTTTGAGTCAGATCTAGTAGTGAGACACTGAACACTCTGTAGATGCTTCCCTAAAAATACAAAAAAAAAGAAACAAAAAAAAAAAATGTCTCCCATACAACAAAATCCCAGGAAAAATATTTCTGATAACTGATGAAACTCATATATGTGAAAAACACAGTGAATATAATATTAAATGAGAAAAAGTGAACGTGTTTCTTCAAAAATCTAAACAAGACAATAAAAATAAGATGTGTTTGTTTCAAATCATACTTGAAAATCTAGCAAGATCATTTAGCATTGAGAAACACGTGGCATAAATGCAAAATTATAACTTTCTATTTTTATTTGTTTTGTATTTTAGGGAAGGGTGTATAGAGTGTTCAGGGTCTCACTGCTAGATTGGGCTCCTAGTGATTCATCTGTTTACAGCCTGCCAGAGTTGGAATTATAAGAGTAGTCCACCATGCCCAGTCTCAGTTGCCTTCTCAGCCTTATCAGTGTGCCCTGGGGGCGGGACCAACAGGCAGGCCCAGGGATTGAACTTCCAGCCCCTTTGCCTACTTAGAGTCGGTTTAATCCACTGAACTATTTAGCTGTCCCATAACTTTTAAAAATATGGGTCTGGGGATATAGAATAATAAATAAGTAAATAAATATATGCTTGTTTACACAGAAGAATAGAAATGCAAACACTCATGTATAGTGAATAAATTCTATAAAATATATATTAAAGAATGCATAAAATATAATAACTTTGATCTTTATCATAATGAATCATGTGATAAAGAAATGAAAGCTATTCAAACTTATAAAATACCTAGGCATGAGCTTAACCAATGAAACCTCTAGAATAAGAATTTCAACATGTTGGAAAAAGTTTTTAAAAATTACTAAAAAATAAACCTCCTTTATTTATGGATAAGAACTAATACTATAAAATGGTCATATTACCAAAAGTTATCTATAGATTCACTGCAATTGTGATATATATAGGTCAACATTCTTGAAAATCATATATTAAAAAAATTTAAAAATAGTGATATGGATTCAAAACTATCCAGAATGATCAAAACTGTCCTGAGCAAGAACAGTGCTATAAGTATCACAATGCTCTAATTAAAATTAAAGTACAAAACCATAATAAAGGAAACTTATACAATAGACAGATATCCAACAAGTACACAAATAAAACAGAATGTAGCAAAGTAAATTCATGAAATTACACTCATTTTTATTTAGTCAAATAAGTCAGAAACACATTATAAAAATATATTTTTACAAATACATGTGGGAAAACTGAATAACCATGTGGTAAATACTGAAATTAGATCCCTTCAACTCACTTCAGATTAAAATAAAAACAATAAAATTGTATATTTATATTAACAAGACAATATAGTGTATCAAGAACTAATAAACATGATTTCATTAAAGTCAAAATCTGCAGATCAAAGATGTAATCAATAGAATGAAGAGTTTCTAACAAACAGAATGAAGGTTTTATTAACTAGTCTTCTTTAAAGAATTATTTATCTATTTATTTGACACAGGATCTCACTATGCAGTTCAGACTCTGAGTGAATCTCCTGCCTCAGTGTACCCAGGGTTGGCATTTCAGGCATCCACTACTACACCCAGTTTT
The DNA here is from genome assembly GCA_004027165.1 of Ctenomys sociabilis. Classification (NCBI taxonomy): domain Eukaryota; kingdom Metazoa; phylum Chordata; class Mammalia; order Rodentia; family Ctenomyidae; genus Ctenomys; species Ctenomys sociabilis. The sequence goes on from PVKA01052609.1 coordinate 3,806, forward strand.
GCATCCAGCATAGCACATCTGGGCTTCAAGTCTGTCGAGGCATAAGGTACTGGGTATTGAACTTGAGTCTTTGTGTTTGCCAGCAGGTGTTTAAATCACAGAGCTATCACCAGTTTTTTTATGGAAAACTGGTGAATAAATTCAGCAAAATAATCCAATATAGTCCAGTAGTCGATAATACTAGTGCATTATTCATAGGACTAGCAATGTTAGAAGTTGTTGACTTGAGCCTTGTAAAACTCAGCATATTAATATGGCTTTGTTTTTTATATCTCATTTTTTTACATTTCTGTTGGATAGTTAAGACCAAGATAATGTAAGACATATATAACAACATTAATATTTACAATGGATAGATAACTCAAAAGTTTACATAAAAATCCAAATAATTCCATAAATAAATGAGAAAATAGTTGCTTAAACACTTCTCATGAGCAGCATTACACATGGTTAATAAGTACATAAAAACATTTTCAACATCATTAGGCTTTATGGAAATTAAATTTGAAACTACATTGCGATTCTATTCTAAATCTGTCAGTATATATATCCCCAATTAAATAAAAAAAAAACAAAATAATGTAATATAATATAGTATAATATAATACAATATAATATAATTAACATATAAAACAATGTTTCTGAAGGTCGAGGGAAGATTTATTATTGGGATGAATGTACACCAGCATACAAACTATAGACAAATTAGTGAAATTTCTCAAAACACTAAAAGACAAGTTTCATTTCTCTGGCTGCAAATTCTTTTGTTACACAGTATTCTCAAATTCATTAAAGTTGTATTCTATACTGATTCTGTCATAACCATGTTTATGTCTGTGCAATTAACAATAAAGTTTGCAGAAAACTAGATTCCTGTCAAAAACTGAATGGGAAAAATGGATATATGTTAATATTCTTGAGCCATAAAGAAGAATAAAGAATGAAATAGTGCTTTTCCATGAAAATTGATTGAACTGGATAACATCATATTACCAAATAAACCAAAGTCAAAAAGTTGAATATAATGTTTTCTTTATATGCACAATACACAAAAGAAACAAGCAAGCAAATAAATGATAGCCTGTAAAATGCTATAGGACACACATTGTAATGTTTCAGAGTGTTCACTCTTGGTTTCCAATGGTAAATATGTGTTTGTCCAACCTTAAGTAAGAAATAGTGACACAAAACAGACTTACCAGAATGAGCTTTGAACATATTTTTATATATAGGTGGATTAAACAACACATTAATTTAGTTATCTTTTTATTTTATGTGAAAGAGAAAAAACAATAAAATGATACAAAACTTAAGACAAAGTGATAGGAAATTAACAATGGTTATCATATTATACATTGTTATCATCAAAAGAGCTGTTCAGATTAACTACATGAGCACCTTAAATTGGTAAAACAATATAAGGACTGTTATTTTCTATGAACTAATACCAATTCCTGGTATGTATTACTTTTCCCTTCTTTCTTTTTGTGGATTCACACATCCCCGTTGCAGTTTTCTTTCGAGTAGTTTCTTTTTCCTTCGCAATATCTATTTGAATTTTGAATGTTATTTACTCTTCATGTTTTTTATAATATTATGTCTACATAGGTGAGTCTATTTATTTCACTGATAAGAGAATCCTGTCTAGTTGCATCCATTTGCCAATAAAAGCCGAGTTTATGTTTCTTTATAGCTTAGTAGTATTCCACTGTGTAAAAATACTACATCCTTTTATCCACCCCTCTACTGGTGGACATCTGTGTTTTTTCCAAGATTTAACCATTAAACATTGTATCCTTATAAACATGGATGCCCATGTATTGATGAGGTATTATTTTTTCAGTTTTTCTGGAAAAATGCCAGAAGTGGAATAGCTGAGTCAAATGTACCCCTTCTTCTAGATTTTGAGGAAATCTCATGCTGATTTCCATGCTTTTACCAGTCTATACTCTGAAAAACAGTTGTTCCCAATCTCCCACAATCCTTCCTGCATTTGTTATTTTTTGATTTCTGTTTTCATTAATTTCATTGAGAAAGAAATAGTGATGAGGCAGTTCCAAAACAGGTTATTAGGGGAGTTAAAATAATTAATACATTGCATATTCTTGTATTCATAGTAGTTATTCATAGTTCAAGATGTAGACATGATATCCTGTCAAATACTATAAGTACAAATCTTGCTTCTCATTGAATTAAGAGAAAGTAGCTATATATCAATGGTAACTATATATCTATATCTATATCTATCTATCTATTTATCTATCTATAGATAGATAGATAGATAGATAGATAGATAGATAGATAGATAGATAGATAATGGTCTTTCATTTATATCCCCCTTTTTGTTTACTTTCGTCAAAGATGGGTATTGCATTGCCATTCAAATATTGTAGGTGTGTCGATTCAGAAAAATAATCCAGCATAGTCCAGTATCCCATAATAGTAGTACATTATGCATAAGACCAGCAATGTCAGAAGTTGGTGACTCTAGCCTTTTTACAGCTCAGCCTATTATTACAGCTTTACCTTTTATACATTTTTATACATTTCTGCCAGATGTTTAACACCAAGATAAAGTAAGACTTATGTAACAAAAAATGTAGCTTTTGTATCTGCCAAGCTCAGTCAAGTCCCCATAGGATTTATCCTGAAACCCTGTATTGCACTTTGTAGATCTTTTGTCAGTGTCAGCCATGTGGATGCGTCATGGCCATTGCTTGACCAATTTGCTCTCTGTGAAAGACTGAGAAAATGTTTTCTCTCCATGTGATTCTCCTTAGACACACTCTACATCAATCATGTTGTTCTGTGGCCCCATAATCTCCTTAATCAGAAAATTTGGGACACAACTGCGTTACATGGTATTACAATATAGGCTCTTTTATATCCTGAGTCTTAATTGACCTTGAAGGGATAGGGCCAAAATATTGGCTATCCTTGTACTCTTTCTTTTTCTCTAACTTTTGTTCTGAAAACTGCAGTTTTTAACCTCCAGAAGAGAATCCTAACGATATTTTCATACTAAAACATAGGTAGTTGAGCTTAGCTTATTTTGTGATTTCTTCATTTTTTTTACAGTACCGGCACTTGATATCAATACCTTGCACTTACCAGGCAAGTGCTTATTCTACTGAACTATCTCCCCAGCTATTTTTTTATTTGTTGATGAGATACCTTCTTTCTGGAGTGAAATGAAATCCCAATATGTTTTTAAATTTCCATTTTTGAATGACAAATAGTGTTGAACTTTCTTCTATATATGTATTTTCTATTTTTATTACTTCAAATAAGAAATGAGTATAAGCCAGTACACATCCCCTACTAATTTTAACTCCATATTTTACATTTTTTCGTTATAGTTGTGATTTTCAACCTTCTATGAACATAAAAGATTCCACTGGAATGTGAAATTTTGATTATGCTTTTCTTAGAAATTCTGTTTCATATTGAAGTATGATGAGGTGTAACTAACATATTCCATGTATATTTACATTTAATGATTATTAAGGTAAGACACATACTGTTAGTTCCTTTCACTTTGACCAAAATTAGCTCATCATTTTTTTAGATTTTAGTATCATTAGCTAGAGCCATTAGACAACACAGAGGAATAAAAGGAATAAGCATAGGTAAAGAATAAAAACAGGAAAAGCAGAAGTTAAGCTATTCACACATAATATGATACTTTAATTGAAAGACCCAAAAGAACTTCATCAAGAAGCTACTAGAATTAATACACCAATTCGGTAACATACCAAGATAAGATGTCAATACCCAAAAGTCAACAGCATTCCTCAATTCAGATAACAAACACAGTGAGAAGGCAATTAGAGGAACAAAATACTTTACAATTCACCATGGAAGAAAAAATACTTAGGAATTAAGCTATCCAAATAAGTCAAAAATCTAGTCAATGAAAATTACATCACTGAGAAAAAGAGATCATAGAGGATTTCAGAATATGGAAAGATATTCCCTGAACCTGGATAGAAAGGACCAACATTGAGAAGATTGCCATACTCCCAAAATTGTTATAAAGATTTAATGCAATCCTTATCAAAATACCTCCAACATACCTCACAGAACAACAGAAATTATTCCTAAATTATTTTGGAACCAAAAGAAATCAAAATAGCAATGGAAATCCTGGGCAACAAGACAAAACATGGGGTATTACAAGTCCTGTCTTTAAATTATACTACAAATCCACAGTGATAAAAATCACCATGGTACTTGCAAAAAACTAGACATGAGAATTAAAGGAATTAGAAGATGTAGAAGCAACTAAAAGCACATTCAGTCACCTTCGACAAATGGGCCAAATATGCTTACTGAAGGAAAGACAGCATCCTTCACAAATGATGCAGTTGAGCACTCACATAACCCAAGCACTTGGTAGCCTGGTGCAGGAAGAAGGCCATGAGTTCAAGGGCTGCAAAGTGTGTTCATGACCAGTCTGAACTATGGAGTGAGACCTTGTCTCAAAAAGAAAAGACCACAAAAAGGTACTTTATAACAGATAAGAAATCATACTCCATTCCTAAAATAAAATGCAAAATTCAATGACTAGGTTGAATATTCAAAACAAAAACTAAAGAAACTCAGCTAAAATAAACACTCTCATATGAATGCTAACACTTGAAAGTATATTTTCTACTTCTGCAATGGTTCAGGAGTATTGTAGCCATTTCTATAGTTTCAGATTTCAATGAAATATATAGCTAATCAGAGTACAAATGATATACTTAACTCTTCAAATTATTAACAAAAATTCTCATAAGAATGTAATCAAATCTTAATACCACTGAAAATTATAAAATAGACCACAGCTTCTCATTTTGAGCCTCTGCAACTACATTTTTTCCTGCTCTGCACTGTATTAGACATGACACAATTTTTGTAAATATGTATTACTCAAATAGACGGAAAATGACCATATCACCTTTTCATTATATCTCACTTGCTTGAATTTCACCTCGTCAGCACATCCTTATCTCAGCCTGGACAGGGAGTCTTCCCCCGACCTTTTAATCAAAACTAATTCTTACTGCATTGTTTGATGTCTGTCAAAGGGTACACAGAATACAAATATTCATTTAAAAAATAGCCATGAATTCATTCTACTTTGTCAGATCTATCATAACTTCATCATACATTTGACACAATCACACTAGAGTTCTGATTAAACCACTGCATTAAGAACAATGAGATGTGTGCTAGTAAGCAATAAGCTAGTGTATTGTGATATAGTCAAAAGAACTGAGTTTTGATTCTGATATATCCAATAAAATAAATTTTTTATATGATCCTCCATTGTCCCGTCTGCAAGTAAGAAAACTACAACTCTTGCCTCATTCTGTTTTTTATTTCATTTTTATAGTACTCTACCATAATGTTTATGCATTGGCAAATACATAATCACCATCTCACATAAGAAATAGAGGTAAAAGTGCCCCTTATGCATCTCCATAATAGCAGAAGTGTTTTGGCTTTTCATATTTTTGCATTTTTTAAAGTAGGGTCTTTCACTGTAGCTGAAGCTGGCTTTGTCTAGGACTTATTTTAACTGCAGATAATCTTATTTCTCCTAAAGGTTGTTTGACAATTTCTGCAGAAAGATTTCATTGTTTCAACTGGGGAAAATACTTAAACATAGACTTCAGTTTCCAGGAGCCAGGAAGATGGCTCAGTAGATTTAGCAATACCCTGGCAAGTGCAAGGGTCTGAGTTCCATCATCGGTTCTGCCAAAAAAAAAAAAAAAAAAAAAAAGAAGACTTCAGTTTCCAGAGATTGACAAAATATGATACATAATGATGTTTTTCTCTCATTTGTGACCTCAGACAAGCACTGACCTGTACATTGCTGCTGGTTTGTCTTTCAATTAGTGTTGTTTCCTCAGCATGCTGTTTATGTGAGTTCCATGCAAAGACATTCAGGCAAAATTTTAAATTAATATTTTTCTTATATTCCCCACTTATATTACATAATAACATATGCATATATATACATGTGTGTGTGTGTGTGTAAAACATGAGTATGTACATATAAAGTTTACTGTATTCTAAAATTAATGGAACTTTTTACTTATATAATGTCTGTAATTTTAGTAGGTATTCCGCACAATTTTTCATACACTTTCATTAATATATGTTTACTTCAAGGTAAAGTCTCAAAGTTAGAATAATTGAGTCACATGGGAAGCACACATTCCATTTATGATAAATTACACAACAGTATTATAGTGGATACAAATGATTTGAATGCAAAAAATGATAACAGTAGTTGTCTTTATTCTACATCTACTCCAGTTGTTGGTTTCGCCATTACTAAAAGAATTTTTATTCATTGTATTAAAAGATTAATACTATCTCATTCAAGATTTAACTTTCGATTTACAAATGGGTAATGAAAGTGAGCACTGTGTCTCATGCCTTTTGGCAACTTCATTATAACATTTTTTGCAAAGTTTTAGTTTACTCATTGACTCAAATTAGGATTGTTTGTCGGCATATTAGCTTTTCTATGGGTGTTTACTTAGAATCCTTTATTACTCAATATATGGACCTTTGCTGGGTGTGTAACTTACAAGGACTTTCCACTTATTTCTTGTTTTCATTTTATGTGATATTTTGCAGAGGAATTTTTAATTTTTATTGAAACACATCATTTTTTCCTATTGATTTTTATTCTGTGCATGTGTATTGGAAACTGTGCTGAGAAAGCATTAAGTTTCTGACTGTTATGGTTTGAGTCTAGTTGTACCCGAAAAGCCTTATGTAAGTCATGGGGCAAACCCAGTTTGAGGAGCAGCAAGTGGCTTGAGAAGCATGGCCAGAGGACCAGGGCAGTGCTTGAGTGGAGGGACCAGAGATGCACAAACCTTTATACTGGCAGCACTTTGCCCCAACAAGGCCAGTGGCTTCCCGTATAGGTGTGGAGCCCATCATCCTGGACAATGCAACACCACAGCCTCTCCTGCAGACCCTGTAGCATGGGTGGCTCTGTCTGCAATTCAGCATACCTTGGGCAGAAGAGATTTTTGGAGAAGACAGAGGCACTGATGCTCTCTCCTGAGCAAATAAGGCTTCAAGGTCTTGCTTTATAATTCAGGCTGTTTTAAACTATGAAACCTCCAGTAACTTTTAGGAATGGCTAAATAAACCATTCCTTCCTTCAGTTTTAGTGTCAGGCATTTGTCCCAGCAATAAGAGAAGATTAACTAAGACACTGACCACAGTACCATCTGGATTAATAGCCTCTGAAGACAAGATAAGGCTTCAGATAAGATTTGGATAACTCATTATTCTGCAGCAATATCCTGCCAACCTTTGAGGGAAGACAGTGCTCCTAATTGGTAAAATGTATTGCCTAAAAATGTCTTTATTCTGACTTTTCAATCTCCATTTCATCTTCCTGCCTTTACTTCATCTGTTCACTTCACTTTCCCTCATACCTCCCATATTTACTGGAAATCCAGTAAATACTGGCTAACCATAGAAATCTTTGGCTTAGTTTAAAGAGATTTCTGACCTTTCTGGATGCCAAAAAAAACATACATTTTGTCTCTATTTGACACTTTTCTGTAAGCTCATCTCCAAGAACTAGACTTTGGTTAACTCCCAATAATTTTTAGACAAACACAGGAACTGCTAGGTTTACAAAATAAGGGCTAAGTTGTATCCAACTTGGGTGCATAATTCACAAAGATGGAAAGATTTCGAAAAATTGAAATGAAACGTTTGAAGGAATAAAAGATAAAAATGTAGAAGTATTCACCATTCATCATCATGCATATCCATTTGATATCTAGG
>PVKA01052610.1:0-11632 GCA_004027165.1 Ctenomys sociabilis
TCTTGGCCCTTCTTTTGATGAGTTCTTCCTCTCACCAAAGCATCACCACGTCTAGTGAGTACAGAGTAACCTTTCACAGTACTATTTCAGTGTCTCTATGTATGCACAGATGCATCTCTACAAACTAATGGGGAAATACTATTTTCCTGATGTTTTTAAAAACATCTATTTCATTTAGTGTATTTTTCTTTTTAACACAAGAAGATACAGAAATCTGACTATGTCACTGTATATAAATTTGTTATTTCATTTTGTGTAAAATATGCCTCCACTTGCATTTTTAATTTAGATTCTAACTGCATGTTTTCCTCATGAGAGGACGTAGCTTGCTTTTTGTCACAGCAAGCTGCAATGCATAGTTCTGAGCATGACTCTTTGCATGTTATCTATCAATGTTTGTCTGTGATAAACAGCAAGGAGTAAATTCCTGGTTTTAATAAACTCATTCAAAACTCTAAGATACTTTCCAATTATCTGTCACCACCAGTGTCTCCAAAAAGATGTGCCCATTTGCACTGGATGAGACTATGTTATCTTCTTCATTACCAAAATTATCAAAGTTTTATTCATCACCTTATAGACAATGTAGTACCTCTAGCGTTTTATTTTATTTATGTTTTTGTGGTAAGGACACTGAATATGAGATCTACTCTCTTAACATTTTTAGTATGCTTTATTGTTTTCTATAGATTTAGTGCTACACAGCAGATACCTAGAGCTTAGTGTCTTGATTGACTGTAATTCCATATCTCTTGCCTAGCAACTTTCTACTTCTCTCTTTCCTCAGGCTCTGGCAATTAACACTCTATTATTTAAGCCTATGAATTTGACTATTTCGAGTGCCTCATCTAGTTGTAGTCTGCAAAGCTTGCCTTTCTATCACTGGCTTACTTCACTTACCATATTTTTTTCAAAGTTTACTGAGATTATTTCAAAGTGTATAATTTCCTTTTTGTAAGACAAAGGCTTAGTAGTATTCCATAGTATGAGTGCACCAGTTATTTAATCAGTTCATATTTTATTTACATTTAAGATTTTTTTAAATCTTGGCAGTTATGAATAGTGTTGTAGTAAATACAGGAGTGCTAACAGTGTGTGTGCATAAATACAGAAGTGGGTGACTATACAGTAGTTCTATATAAATTACTTTGTTTCTTAAAAATTTTTTTGAGAAACAAAAGCAATGAGACAGTTTCAAAACTGATTAGTAGGACAGTTTCAATAATTAATACTTTGCACATTGTCATCTTCTTAGTGGTTATTCATAGTACACTATGCAGCCATGATATCCTGTCCAAACACTATTAGAACAACTCTTTCTATTCATTGAACTAAGAGAAGGTAGCTGTATATCCATCCTATTTTAAATATACAGATACAAAATGGTCCTTCATTTATATCCCCTTTTCTGTTTAGTTTTGTCAGAGATGGGTATTCCATTGGCATTTAAATAAGTATAAAAAATAAAGCCATATTAATATGCTGAGCTATGAAAGGATCAGGTCAACAACTTCTGACATGGCCAGTCCTACAGATAACCCACTACTATTATGGACTCCTGGACTATATTGGAATATTTTGCTGAATTCATGCACCTACAATATTTAAATTACTTTGAGGAGCTCCCCCACACTATTTTCCCCTCTATCCTGTTTTCCCACTGACTACACCACTTTATATTTTAGCAACAGTATGGAAGGGCCCCAATTTCTCCACATCCTCACCAACACTTGTTGTCTTCTATTTTTTATGAGAATTACCCTCACAGTGGTCTTGATTTGCATTTCCCTGATGAATGGTAAGATTTCCAAGTTTTCATCGCATCTCTTGGCCATTTATATGTCTTCCTTGAAGAAGTATCTGTTCAAAACCATAGTCGATCGTCAAATTCAATTGTTTTCTTACTGAATTGCAACAGCATCTTATATATTTGTGGGATCAGCTGTTGATCAGTTGTATGGTTTGCTAATAGAACCACTTTCTCCCAGTCTGTAGGTTCCCTTGCTATTCTGCTGATTGCTTTCTTTGCTATGCAAAGCTTTTCAGCTATAGTCCTATTTGTACTTTTGGCTGTGGTGCCTGTGCTTCTAGTGTTGCATCCATGAAATCATCGCTGAGGCCAGTGTCACAGTGTGTCCTCCCTGCTCTTCGGGGAGCTGCCTTAAGGTCTGAAATTAAATCTTCATCCATTTAAGTTGATTATTATAATAGGGTCTAAGATGAAAGTATAATTTTATTCTCACTGGAGATAGGCAGTTTCCCTAACATCATGGTTGAAGAAATCATCTGCACTGTGCATTCTTACTGAAAGCCAGTTGACTTTATACATATTGGGATTTATTCCTGGGATCTCTCTTCTAGCCCGTTGGTACATATGGCAGTGTATTAGTACCAACTTTGCTGATTAGTGTAGCCTTGCATATCCATAGTTAACAAGACATTACCACGTGACAAATGTCAAGTACACATTGGGAGGGTGCATCAATGAGTGAATACATGAAAAATGATTACCAAGATTGTAACATACTATTCTGGAAAGATAAACTATTGTTTTTGTCACCTGAGCTGGCATTAAAATTGCTAGCAATAGCACTGGATTCATTCACAGACTATGTCTTTTATTTTCATTATCGTCATGCAGTGAGGAAAAGTAGTAATCGCATGAGAGAAAACTGAATGTGCCAGGACGAGAAGACTTTGTAGTTAGAAGTCATGGGTTCAAATCCCAGATCTTCAAGAAATAATGGTATGAACTGAGGCAGGCACACATTTTTCTCCAGGTCAGTTTACACATCTGTGCTGGTGACAGTGAGCTCCAAGGTGAAAGAAAAGAAAATATCCTGGCCAACCAAGTAACTCAGTGGATTAAAGCACCTGTTTAGGCAGACACAGGGGCTGGGAGTTCAATCCCTGGGGCCTGCCATGCCAGCCCTACCCTCAGGGTGCACTGAGATGGTGATTGAGCCTGGGTGTGATGGTGTGCATCTGTAATCCCAACACTTGGAAGGCTGTAAACAGGAGGATCACTACAAGTCCGACCTATACATGAGACCCTGGACACCTACTATACCCTGGACACAAAAAGAAAATGTCCATAAAAAGACATAAACTATAGCGTATTTTCCAGTGTTATATTTTTTACACCCTATGGTATCAGATTTATAGATTATAAATTATAAAAACTGAGTTCTGAAATATTTGTTTCTGTCTTACCAAAAGGAATCCATACTTTGCGCTTCCCCACTGGTTTTTGTCCCCCCATCTGGACACATTTGACACCCAGAGGGCCTAAACTGTAACACAGGGCTCTGTATCTTTCCAACAGAAAATGGCAGTGAGTTTTCCAGATTGAAGCATTAAAAATGTATGAGGAGCTACTGTCATGCAAAGAAGTTAATAATACTCATGATTTTTTTTTATAAGCAAGGCTGTTCCCTTCAGTAGCAACATGCATTATCATTAGTGAAACCGATTCTAATATCTCCTATCAGTACACACAACAGGAAACAAGCATCTTAATATCGATCTCAATTTTTGTATGCTAAAGTACAACTGTGTTTATTCTACCAACATATTGCTCTGGGTTTTTAAAAGATGTGAAACATACAGCGCCAGCTATAAGCCAATTTATTATGTGGAAGTCACACAGTTCCATACTTTTTTTTAAAAAATGCCAGCTAATGCTTGGTGACAGAGGAAGGCATTTGCTCAATGAAATCTTCAGATGGTTTAGCCAACATATCTTTTGGCCTTGTCTCTCCCCACCCTGCCAATCTAAGAGCCATATTCTCTCATTTTGTCGGTCCCTTGCCAGTATGGAGCACATCTGTTACAGGATGCTAACTTCAACCCAGAGCTGGCCAAACACAGGCCTGCTCTTGGCTATAGATTTAAGCCGCAAGAAGCAGTCATCAATTCCACATTATGCAGTGCTTTACAACAATGATAATCATCTACATTTTTCATAGCACTTTATATACACACATTCATAGTGGTTCACAGCTCAGTTTTTGTAATCACACTGCATGGGCTTGAAAAATGGTTCTTCTTTGGACAAGATAGCAAATCTCTGTGCCTACTTCCTTGCCTGGAAAACCAGGCAGATAAGTTTTCCACAGCATGAGGTTTGGGAAAGTACTAAATGAGATAAACAGTAAAATGGACTGACAGTACTTGGCAGATAGGGGGCGTCAGTTTATACTAGTGATGACTGCTGCTACTATTACTGCTGTTTCACCTGCCCCATCAAAAAAATGGGGATTTCCCCCCATTTTCAAGAGAGAAACAGGCTCTGAATACAAAATGACCTGCCAGCCTCTCACCACTGACAGTTGGTAGAGATACATGGACACAAAGCTAGGTCAGTTCTTGTTCAGATTTGTTGTCTTCCCATTTGAATGCTCCAGGCTTTAGAAAAAAGAGCAAAAGTGAGACAGTAAAGAAAGAAGGAATCAGACTGGATTGTGAGTCACCATTCTGTCCAGCGACCTTGTCACCAAAAATTTTACCTGAATTTCTGGACTTTTTAGTGCAAGAATGGCACTAAAAATGTCATGCCAAGCAGAACCAATCAAGATTCCAGAACTTATGGAACACACATTCCCAGAGAAAAGGGTACGGACCACTGATGAGCGCAAATGCACGTGTGACTTCCCTCGTGATGACTGCTGTGAAGAACATCAAACTGCGCAGTAGGGCCCGCAGCTGAGATCTGGCTATCGGGAAGGAGAGGCTTAGTGTCAGAGGTGAGACAGCAGGTCGGGGTCTAAACCCTGGCACTCTCAGTTTTCATTGGTGTGACCTTTGGCTTAACTTAACCACTCTGTGTCTCACTTTCCTCCTAGGACTATTTGAGGATTTAATAGGTTAACATATGTGAAGAGCTTAAAATAGACCACGCAAGGGCTGGTGAGACAGTTCAGCAGACTAAGAGCCTGCTTAGGCTAACGCAGAGACTGGGTTCATCCCTGACACCACATGTGACACCAGCCCCCAGGATCGATGAGCGGGCCACCAAAACAGGCGGAGTAGCGCAAGTCTCTGTAATCCCAGCACGGGGGAGGCTGAGACAAGAGGATCACTACTGAGTCCAAGCTGTGTAGTGAGACCCTGTACCAAACACATTAAAAAAAAAAAAAAAAGAAATAGTACCATGTACATAATAAGTGGCCCATAAATGACAAGTAAATAAAACAAGGTAAGCCCAGGAAGGTCTGACAAAAGTGGGAAGGCTGTAGGTAGAGGCCAAGTTTGGGACATAACAAAACAGAGAGGAAGCCAACACTGTAAAGCATAGTAAGCACTGTGGAGAGGGTGGTGAATGCAGCCTATAAAACTCCATAGGGAGCGAGGGAGATGGCTCAGTGGAATAAGCACTTCCCTGGTAAACACGAGGGCCTGAGTTCAATTCCCAGTTCCACCAAAAAAAAAAAAAAAAAAAAAAAAAAAAAAAAAAAAAAAAAAAAAAAAAAAAAAAAAAAACTCTAAGAGGAAGATTAATAACGATTCACTTACATGAAATTCAGGAGCTGGAGAAATTATGTTTGTATATCTTTTAGTTCCAAGACCATTTCACAATAACATAACTCACCATCTAAGAACAAAATTACAGGAGATTTGCACTGTATTTTTTCCCACAGAGCAGGGGTCACCAACCACCTCCTTGTGTCCCTGTAACCAGATTTGGGATTGGCTGAAGGTCCCCAGGAGCAGAGTCTTTTAGCAGTGTGCTTATGCAGGGAGTTGCAAGTTTGGCCAGAGGCAAAGCAAATGTGGGGGCAATCTGTCCAGAATCTATGGAAAGCAGCCCTACACTATTCCAAAGCCAGAATGACTTCAAGATTACAGTACGCCCAAGAAGCAGGACGCACATACTGCTGCCCCAGTGCCTAGTCTCACATGTACAGGTTGTCGCAAAAGGGATCTGGACTTTTCATGTGTGGCCTGGTAGCCCCAGAGACCAAGGCCAAGCTGTGAGTCCTGAATGATAAAGTTTACCTTCATGACACCTCTACCACATTCCACTGTTTGAAGCCCAGATTCAGGGCCAGAGGAAACCATTTGAAGTAAACCAGAACGATCTATGTCTATCTTTCATCTGCCACAGTAGCTAACACTAGGGATGGTAAGAAATTTGCAGTGCAGTCAACTGGACCACAGAGCAGTCAATCAGACCCATTGGCTCCATAGCACAGCCATCTTCTTAACTCATGCTTCTTCTCCCTAATATGTCAGCTCCTTGATCAAGGCTCATCCACAATTCAATGCAGGTGTAAACCATTTTGCCATCAGACATGAAACAGTATAATATTTGTTGACAATGCCCTGACCACATCATTCAGACAAGGATATCCATGTCCTTTGCAAACTATAATTCAACCTCCTCCTCTCTACATAAAGAAGCATTGAGCCCAAGAGTGTGAGTTTGCTGAGGTGACAGGAGTTGGTGACAGAACCGAGAAGGAAGCCAGGCATCAGCAGCAGGGTCTGCGTGCCCACATTCCTCCCTGCCTGAGCCAGAATTAGAGCTCCCAGGGCAGCCCTGCTTCCCCGTTCCTCCCAACACACCCTTACGTTGACCCTCCACATCACTGTTGCCTTGGATTCAGTGGCATTCCTGAAAACAAACTTCTCCCGAGCCAGATGGAGACCACCCAGAGAGCAGAAGGAGCTGCACAGTCCTCGTGTCACACCTGGTGTCTTCTCTGATTACTCAGAAAGTCATGCACTATTAAACAGAGGCAATGAGCAAAGGGAGGCACTGGGCTGTGTTTGCATTCTTCACTGGACATAGCTCATTTGCTTTGCTGTCAAACAGCAAGAAATCCCAGAGAAAAGGAAGGAAAAAAGAAGGTGTCAGGGGAAAAAGGAGGGAGGGAGAGAGAAGCTAAATGATATGCCACACTCAGATTGTATCCCTTAGCTTTTGGCAAACTATTGACTCCTGCTTGATCTTTGTCAAACCTTGTAAAGCAAGTGCCATGCCAGCTGCTAACACTGGCTGGAGTCATTTACCTTATTAGACAAATTGGAATGAGATCGGATGTGTTGTCCTTTGTCAGTGGGGCTTCTCCTTTCCACTGACCCTGCTCCTACCTCTTAGATTCCCGGGTCTGAAATATTCATGGTCCTGCAAAAAGTCACCGTCCTATGCCCTTCCCCACTGCCAGCAAGGATACCCTGTTTGTGTCAACTTGATTTTAGGATTTCTCTTTTAAAATATGAGTAAGGAGATCAGGAGTTATCCACTCACATGTCTTCACAGTAAAGATAGGAAAACTGAAAGATCCCTAGAGCCTGGTGATTTAAACATTGGCTTAGCTTGCATCCAACACTCACCACCTCCTTTGGGCCTTAGTTTTCCCATCAATAAAAAGTGGGTGATAAAAGGGACCCATTCTTTGTTCAGGAGAGAGAGAACCAAATAGAATCATAATTTCCTCAGCTCCAAACTATTTTACAAAAGAGAACACCTGTTTAATGTCACACAGCCAGGCAAGGACAATGGGTCTTCACACTTGACTTTCAACTTTTATGTCCTTAATCTACTTTATAGATACTTATTGTAAGACTAGTACACTCCAGGTATCACTGAAACCACAGAAATGGAGAGGAAAAGTGAGACATTGTGGTTATTGCTCTTGAAGCTTACAATTTAGAGAAGGAAACAATTTTTATTTATTACATTTGTAGCAAGTGCTAAGAAGTGGAGGCAGGAGTGCTATAGAGTTGTAGAAGAGGAAAACGTAACCTGGCCAGGAAAGGGAGCTAAGCTGGCCTTCAGGAAGACCTGTAAATTGTATCTGAGTAATGAGCTAGAGTGCAACAGGAGAAATGAAGGTCTAGGAAGCAGGTAAAGGAGCAGGAACTAGACCTCAGTGTGAGATGAGCAAATATTTTCTCATGACTGAAAAAAAGGCCACCTCCAGTTAAAGCACTGTATCCCACTAACAGCCCTTAGAAGTACCCAGTAGTCTTCTGAACCCGGTTTCTGTTCATAAGGTAGAAGGCCCATCCTTCCCTGATGCTCTTGGAACTCCTGGACAGGGAGGGGCAGAGAGAAAGGCTCACAGTGTGGAGCTCTGTTGGCATACAGTGTTTCAGGTGAGTGGTTCCATGTGGGAAAATCTTCACATGCGTAAACAATAACTAAGTGACAGTGAGACACTTGTATTTGATTGCACAAATATATTAGTCTCTGTTTATCTTCTCATGCTGCTCTGCTCTCGAAATCATCACACCTGGAAAACTGGGCACATTATTCAGGAGAGACAAGAGGAAGATTAGATTCATCTGGAATCTGCCCCCCAGTGGTTTCTGACCACATGGAAGTCCTTCTTACATCCCCCACCAGTGCTCCACTGCCTCCTCTGGAGGCTCCTCTTCTAGCTTCCTTAAGGCCTCTTGGAGAAGAAAAGAGCCAGCCCTGAAAACTCAGGTGTGACCTACAAGATGGACTCATCTTAGATAGGAATCAGTCCTAGGAGGCTGGAAGATTTTGTTCCTGGGCCTAGCCAGAATCTTTTCTCTCAAAGGAAAGTGTGTTTATCCTGTGCCCTCCCAGTCCTGGCACTCACCACTTGGAACAAAACGAGAATCTATGGGGCCAGGGAGATGGCTCAGTGGAATAAGCGCTTCCCTGGCAAGCACAAGGGCCTGAGTTCAATCTCTGGTTCTGCAAAAAAAAAAAAAAAAGAAGAAGAAGAAGGCCTATTCAAACTAAAATATTATTATTATTATCATTATTATTTATGTATTTAGTACAGCATCTACAGGGGCTCACTATACAGATCAGACTCAGTGATCCTCCTGTTTTCAGCCTCTCAAATACTAGGGTTATAGGCACCTGCCACCATACCCAGTCTCAGTTGCCATCTCAGTGGGCCCTGGGGGTGGGGCCAGAGTGGCATGCTGGGGATTGAACCCCTGTCTCTGCATCTACCTAAGCAGTGCAATAATTTTTTTTAAAGTCTGATAAACAGTTATCTTATCTGGAATTACAAGTTACAACGTGATATAAGCAAGCAAATTACATAAGGCATTATCACTGTATAAGGTCCTACAAACAAGGCATGAATTCTATCATGATAACAATTAGTATTTATCAGGTCCTGTATCAGGCACTATCATAAGGAATTTTCATGCAGTAGCTCCTTTAATTCTACCAACAATGGGAGTTTGTGACTTGTCCTCTTTCAGAGACAAGGAAAAGATATCTAAGTTTAAGTATATACAACTGGGAGTGAAACCTAAGATACACTATTCCCAAATGTCAGCACATATCACAATAGATATAATGACAAGGGGTGTGATGTGAGAACCACGCATTTCAGAGAAAGTTTCCCTGGGGCACAGTCAGGGGCTCAGTGAAATACATAAATGAGGCTATGAAAATTAAGAAAGTGCTAGGCCAGAGCTGATCAACATCTGTGGATTGTCATGTGGGCCTAAACACTGATTGGTGTGGTGTCTGGCCCATGCCCTGTAGAGCATTGACAACGCCCCGGGCTCTGTGCACTGGCTGCCAATAGGACCCCCAATTTTGACAATCAAAAAGTCTGAAGACATGTCCAAATGCAACTGGGACACAAAACCATCCCTGAATGAAACAAATCCCATAGAGGAGCTCACAGAACCTTCAAAGAAGTAAAGGAAAATGGTCCTGTGGAATCCAGGGGGAGCTTGGCCTCAACCGAGTGTCAAGGAGAATAGTTAACAAGGGCCTAGATTGAAGATTGGAGCAGTCTGTATAGGTGCTGAATGCCAGGTGAGCTCAGAGCTGGTGCAGAGTTTTGTTTTGGTTTGTTTTTCTAATTTTATTAAAAAAATAGCAATGAGACAGTTTCAAAACAGGTTAATAGAACAGTTATAATAATTAACACATTGCATATTGTTGTCTTTGTAGTAGTTGTTCATAGTACAAAACACAGACATTATATCTTGTCTAAACACTTTCTTCTCTTTGAGTTAAGAGAAAGTAATTGCATATCTATCCTAACTACTTTAATTATACAGAAAACGGGCTTTCACAGAGAGCAAATTGGTCAAGCAATGGCTGTGACTCATCCACATGGCTGACACTGACAAAGGATCTACAAACTTCTGTACATAGTTTCAGGGTAAATCCTGAGTGTATTTGATTGACCTTGTCAGGTACAAAAGTTTTATTTCTTGTTATATAGGTCCTGCTTTATCTTGGTCTTAACCATCCAGCAGAAAAGTATAAAAACAAGGTACAAAAAGTAAAGCCATACTAATATGCTGAGCTATAAAAGGCTCAAATCAACAACTTCTGACATTGCCAGTCCTACAGAAAACCCAGTACTATTATGGATTACTGGATTATATTGGATTATCTTGCTGAATTCATGCACCTAAAATATTTAAATGACAATGGAATATCCATCTCTGACAAAACTAAACAAAAAAGGGGATATCAATGAAGGAACATATAATATAATGTAATATAATATATAATATAATATAATATAATATAGCTTTAGAACCAAGGATAACATGTGTCCTTTATGCTCTATGTATCAGCCTCATGCCTCCTAGAACATGCCAAACACAAATCAGACTCAGAGCTGTTGAATCTGCTCTTTGCCTTCCCCCAGGTCATGTCGCATTGGTCTACTACTGAGCCTATCCTACTGCCTTCACGTTTCTGTAAAATCATGACTTCAGTTAATTGATAGGATTCTCACCCTGACTAACTGTACATGTTGATACCTGTGACCCAAACAACTGCACTGAAGATAGCAATGTATAAGAGAAGGGTCATGCCTGGAATGCCTGTCATTCTGGTCTTCTAAATACATACTTCTTGTCATGACATACCAATTATTACCATACTGTCTCTCAAGTAAAAGTTTTATTTTAAATAAAGGGTAATAAATGAAAAAAAGACACAAGAAAAAAATATGTCACAGGACTGTCCTGCTACAATGATGTATAGAGTTAAATTTCTAAACTTCTGTGTAAAAATATGTGTTTATTCCCATTTTTAAAATTACTTTTCTTCATATTCTGTAGGGACTTAAAATTTAATATATCAATACTTGATGGAAAATACCTGTTCCATGTTATACCTAAAATGTTTTATATTTAAACAGACAGTTAGGGTAAATAGAACTGCATATGTTGCAGGATAATAGTCAGTTTCTCTTCTGGAGGGTTAATAATCTAAGTTTGCAGCTCAAAAATTAGAGAAAAGGAAGGGCTGCAAGGTCAGCCAACATTCTGGCCCTAGCCGTTCAAGGTCAGTGAAGACTGAAGAGATAGGAGAACCTATATTGTAACATCATGCAACTCAGTTGTGTCCCAAATTTTCTGATCAAGGAGATTATGGAGCCACAGAGGAATGTGACCAATGATTTATTGTGTGACTCAGGAGAGCCAAATGGAGAGAAAACATTCTCTCAGGCTTTTGCCGAGAGAAAATTGGTCAAGCAATGGCCATGACTCATCCACATGACTGACACTGACAAAGGATCTACAAAGTGTGGTACAGGGTTACAGGATAAACCCTGAGGGGACTTGACTGAGGGTACCTTATCAGATACAAAAGTTACTTTTCTTGTTATATAGGTCTCACTTTATCTTGGTCTTAACCATCCAGCAGAAAAGTATA
>PVKA01052611.1:0-11621 GCA_004027165.1 Ctenomys sociabilis
AAGAGGCTTTTACTGTGGAGCCTTCATGGCAGCCTGGTTACCTTCAGGAGTCTGGGCTGGAGCAGAAGCTAGAGCCTAGGCCTTGGTGGGAGCCTGGGCCTTTGGCTGGAAGGCCTGTAACCCATGGCAGTCCAAGCACAGATACACTTCCCAAGCTTGGGGTGGACAGTATAGGCAAGTCGAGTGAGCCTGCGGTTTACTCCCTTTGGGATGATCTTGGGCTTGACTTCCTTGGACTTGACAAGGGCCTTGATAGCCTCAGCATGTGCACTGATAGCCTCAGCACGTGCCTTGGCATTGCTTGCATCTTCTTGAAGCCCTTATTCTTCTTGGCAAGTTCCTAAGAAACTTGGGATCTACCTCCTTCAGAGATTCTTATCTTTGTGACTGAGGTTTCTTGGTGCCATTTCTGTACCATTTGTGTGTGTTCTTGGGCTTGGCCATAATTGCACTGTAAACCATGGCTGCCCAAGATGCCTGTTTCTAGCCTGGACTCTTTCTGTAACTGCCTTTTGTGGCCATCTCCCAACAAGCCACTGGTAGGATAACCACAGAAAGCCTGAAGTGTACTTAGTTGTTCTAAGGTTCTGATTCCAAGAGTAGCTAAATTGTAATTAATCCCTTCCCCAAATGATTCCTCATTAATCACTCTCAAATATGATGAGAGCTACCGTGTATTTCTTCTCCAAATCTAGCTTTTATGCAGAAGGGATTGTTTTCAGAGTAAAGCCTCACACTATTTTTTCAGTTCATAATAATTGTTAGGCTTTTCGGCGGCTAGCTCTAGTCTGTTGTTTCTCCCTGTGCTGTCAATCCTTTCTGGGCTTATCTTGTGTTTGCAAAGACAGGTACTCCTCCCAGGGAGCTGGGCTTAGCGTTCCAGTCTACTTCACTCTTTTACAGTATCTGAATTGTCTTCAATTTCCCTATGATTTCTGGTTTTCCTTTTAGCTCTTTCCTAATTCCCAGAGATTTTCTTCACATTTCATAAAGTTATATTCCAGGTGTTGTGGATGCTGGTTTTGGAAGGATGTTACATACTGTCTGATCTTATGCTGCCATCTTTTTATCTTCTCTTCTTCATTTACTTATGTCAGAACCTCAGAATGATCTTTTGAGATTATCTTTCTGATGATGTTATTTTCAAAGATGTGAGACAGATGTGCTGTAGAACAGTTATTAAAAGTGTATATGTCACTCGGTCATATTTTCTAAGTTAAAAAAAAAGTATTAAACCATCTTATTCAGTCAGAAGAGCTACAGAAAAGACTTCTATGTTATCATTTTCAAGTAGAGCTACTTTCTTTCAAACCACTGTGAATTTCAAATCTCCTTGAGTTTTTTTTTAGAATTATGGAAAAATGTTATTTTTCTTTTGTTTGAAATATATATTTGTGGGAAAACCATTAAATCAGACTTGTGTTTTTCACTATGATTTATAGTTGTTTACTAGTGTTAAACCCTTGTACTTAAATCTGCGGTTAATTTAAATAGAATTACCCAAGAGAAGCATACATTATGACTTAGGTTTTTGTTTTGCTTGGCTTTTTTCATGGTGCATATTTAGTGTTAGGCTTTGGAAAAGGGATGACTAGTAGCTTGGCAGAGAGGGTCTTATAAGGTTTTCTGAGCCCAGTACTCAGACCACCCCTCTCCCAGGGCAGAGACACTGGAAACTGAGTCACTGAGAGGAAGGCATCATGAAACTAATAGTGTAGTTGCTTCCTTATGAGTAATCACAAACAACATACATCTTGAAGGCTGTCCTTCCAGATCCTTCTGAGGTACCTGTTTTACTTGTTGAATGAAGATAAGAAAACTCACAGGTAATATCTGGTGAATTACTGTCAACAGTTTGCATTGTAAGTGCTTTGGATTTGTACCTAGGGACACAACCTTTGACACATCAAATGGGAATGTGCTATGGTAGGTTGAAAGAAGGCCAGGCACAAACTTTGAAAACAAGAAAACAGCATTTAGTTACTCAGATATAATGAATATATGCCCTGAATATATGCCCTGTATAGTACATTTCTTACAACACATATAAGATTATACAACACTGAGTCTAGAGGACATTATTTCCATTTTAAAGATGAGAAAATGACTTCAAAGAGGTTCTCACTTGCTGGTAGTTATACATGTGGACAAAAAGAAAAATATAATGGAATATAAAATCTCAGGATGATAGAGTGGTAGACAATATTGGGTCAAAAGTAAAGGGACAAAAGGCAATTAGGACCAGGCTATATTTGAATTAAGACTAACAGGGATTATATTGTCCTGGGGCAGCAGGAGAAGCAGAAATGCCTTGCTCAGGAGAACTGTGTTGGAAACTGAACTTTTAAACAGATGGCCATAGAATTTGGCCTTGAGTTTGAGGAATAGAGCTGCTGAGATATCTTTTGGGTACAAGAAGTTCTGATTGTTAGTGTTTTCTAGATTCATTTTCTATAATAATTAACAATCTCTAAAGTATATAAATCACATTAACATAGGAAAACTATACTGCCAGGTTTTGGTGTATATATATATGTGTGTGCACATATAAAGGAAGTAACAGAGTGAACATAATACATCTGCCTTGGAGACGCATATAGCAATAAGCTTTCTAATGTAGACTTCAGTGTACACACATGTAGTACATGTAGAAGGGAGAACACTATTAGAGAATGTCTATGTGTAGCCTGAAAGATTCCTTTCTTTTTTCTTATAACTTATACCTTCAGCTTTCTGTATGGACATGATTTCTCGGGACATCCTGTGGGCTACATCTGGGTCTCTCTTGCCTTCACATCTCAACTGCATAGGCAGAACTCCTTTTCAACAAAGATCAGCTCTCAGTCTGGCTTCTGTTTTTCAGAATGGTTGTCTTTAAGCTCTTGCTATGACATGCATACCCAGGAGATCTTCTAATTATCAGTGACCTTAATGATAAACTTGATCACTAAAGTGCCAGAAATTATGTCAGAGTAAGACCTATGGAAAAAAGAAACAACTGTATGTTTTGCTGACTTCTCTTGTCCTAATCCTCACACCGTCTAGACAAGATAGTTCTTGGTGAAACTCTGTGGTAGGTTTCTAACTTTTCATAGTATCTCAGTCATAGGTGTCATCTCAGTTTCTTTGCTGTGTTCTTACAACATGACTTTCTGAGATCAGTAAGGGCTCATTTCTGATGGCTATTGGCAGAATTGGTGCCAACTATAAAACTGAAGGAAATTTACCTGAAGGCAGCCAGTCCTGTTCAGGGTCAGATAGATTTGATAAAAAGGCTCATGTCCTCTGAGCTATGAAAAATGATTAAATATATACTTCAGATTTCAGAAAGAAAACATATAACATCCTCTTATTCATTGTTCTTATTGTGACTTCATTTAGCTCAAGCTATTCTTGAAAGCATTTCTGTGATGTTCCCCAAGGTATGTAAGTCAGAGTAACCAACATATACCTAAGATTTATAGATTACTCAGAATAAAGGTTATGAAAAGACTATTATCAAGTAGGCAGTCTAATCAAAACCCATATACAGATTTTTCTAGATCCACTGGATATTGTTAAATAAATGCATGACTAATGAAACCATACACTTTGATTCTTTTTTCTTTTGTATTATACTGGAGGTAGATCCTGTGCCTTGGATTTGATAAGGAGTTTCTGGGCAATTATATGTATAGGAGTTGAAAGAGTTGCTGAAAGTGGAAACTAGCTCAGCACAGAGGCAAGAAGAGGGACAAACTTTGACAGTGAGAGTCTCTCTCTAGTTAGCTAGCTGTATTTCACCTCACAGTGATCCTCCTGCCTCAGCCTCCCCTTGGGAGGCAGGTGTGTGCCACCACACTCAGCCTCATTTCTGTCTCTTGTTTCCATATGGGTGCACTTTTCTCTTTAAAATGCATTGAGATAGAGGCAGATGGTTTCATAGAATGAATAAAAGGTCTAGAGTTTAGTCTAAATGCAGTACTGACTTGATACTTAGCAGGGAAACTTGGGGCAAAATGTTTCCTTATCTGTGAAAATGGAACCATTATACTAATCATAATAGTTTGAGATTCAGTATGTAAAGTGTTTAGCACGATGCTTCCCATGAATAACTCACTAACTCTTTTAACAGCAGCACAAAGAAACTAATAAAAACCATTGTTATAGAAGCTTAAGGTTGTGAGTCTTTGGTCCAGCTGCTGGACAACCTTGCTGAAAGTTTATTTTATTTCTGTGCTTTTAGGTATTTCATTCCTCATCCTTGGCCCTACCACTCCTATAAACAAGGAGCTAATGGTATGCACATTTGTGTAAATAAATGGATTATGACCATCTTTGTCATAAACACTTTACAGTTTCAGCCAGCCATGGTTATTATTACAACTAATCAGGAGATTGAATCAGGCAAAGGGCAAGTTCAAGGGTAGCCTAGACAACTTAGGGAGGCTCTGTCTCAAAATTTATTTATTTATTTATTATGTACTTAGTATAGGGTCTACAGGTTCTCATTATACAGATCAGACTCATAGCCTCCTGTTTTCATTCTCCTAAGCACTGGGATTACAGGTGGGTACCACCATATCCAGTCTTAGTTACCATCTCAGCATGCCCTGGGGGCAGGGCCAGCATGGCATGTCAGGGATCCAACTCCAGTCCCTGCACCTGCCTAAGCAGGCACTTTAGTCTATCTGGCTGGCCCAAAATTTTTATTTTTTTAATTTAAATCTCTGGAGATGTATTTCAGCACTAGAGCATTGCCTATTATGTGTGAGATAATGAGTTTAAAACCCCAGTACCACAAAAACAAAAACTGCCCTAATGCTGGATCTAGTACTGGGTGGTGCTGATTGGTGTATTTTTGTTTTTGTCTAGGATATTAAAAAATAAAGACATCCCAGGCTCCTGATAATGAAAATTATCCAAATTAAAGTAGAATGAATAGTGTGAACTATAATGTAGTCAGTTTAATCACTGGAGGAATTGCTCTTGATGTGTGTTAGGACAATGGAGAAAGACTTGTGTGTGAAACTTGGTAGATTCTACTTTGGAGGGGGCAGAGGACAGTTGTTGACCAGCTGTGCCACATGAGTACCTCTGAGTGCTCACAGACAGATCTCCTGGCTGGCAGCAGCTCTTTTCCTCACGTGGGAGCCATTACTTTCTTCTTTATTAAATAGTTGGGTAATACACTGAATTTCTCTTCTGTATATTTAAGTGGAGTGGTTCCTCAAGGGCAGTCCTTCTCTGGAACAGTGACCCAAGGTTAGAGAGCCTGGAGGGAAGGTGACTCCTCCTGTATCAGTCAAGTTTTACTAGAGAACAGATATACCACCAGGAACAGATATAACACAAGTTGTACGATATTTGTAAGAAATTACAAGATTGAGTTACAATAGCCAGACACAGAATCAGATGAAGCATGCAGAGGGCACACTGGAGACTACAGGATTCAGTCTAAAGTCTCAAGGTCACTACAATGTTCCATTCAAGTCTGTATCAGGAAGCCAGAAGCCAGTACATCTAGTCTACACCAGAAAGCAGATGCCAGAGAGTCTGCACTAGAAGCCAGGAGACTTTGTCCAAGCTGTGAAGACCAGGGCTCCTCCCAAGAAATACAGTGCACCATCTTTCCTCAATTCCCTTTTATGCCCTTCAAGTGAAGAGTCACTCTAGGGTGGGGCCTCTATGCCCCAGGGTTTGGAATTGCTGTGCTGATTTAGTTAAGCTTTTAACTTCTGAACTGACACAGTGGATCAACTACTACACCCTCCTAGCAAGCAGAGCCATCTTGTTTGCTTTTCTATATACTGTCAGTCGGTGGAAGGATTTTTTTTTTTCAGAAACAGGGATTGAACTCAGGCCCTTGTGCTTGCCAGGGAAGTGCTTATTCACCGAGTCATCTCCCTGTCCCCTGTGGAAGAATTTTATTGACTGATCTATTTAGCATCACAATTTCATGAGGTGGCTATACTATTGCAATAATATAGCAATATACATATACATATATACATACATACATACATACATACATGTATATAATAAAGTACTTGCTTAGGCAAACTCATAATTGATGCTCTAGCCCATTTGATTTTTCTTACCAGGGCTTATTTAATAAATTTGAATCATCTCTTAATCATTGACATTGTGTTCATGGGTTTTAAGTAAATCTTTTAATTCCTGTCACTCAGCTGTTTTTCTGTATTTCTTTTCTAAAACAGTTCTTGGTCGTCCATCCTGATGATATCCATGTCATTTGATCCTATTTCATCTCAGCCCCATCTTATTACTGCTGATTCTAATTGCCATCCTGATCTTTTATATTCTTTGCCATTCTTCCTGTATCCATTCTGACTTAGAAGTATTAAAGCACAGCAAGTGCTTGTTGTTCTTTATTTTGTACACAGAGACCTAGAAATTAGAATTTGACTGAAGGGGAGCTAAGAAAATCTGTCTTCACCCCAACACCCCAACTCACATCCTACTACTGAGAGGAAAATTGCAAGTTTGAGGCCAATTTGTACAATATGGCAAGCTTGTCGCAAAATTATAAATAAAAAGGGCTGAGGATGTAGCTCAATGGTGATACTCTCCTGAGTTTGTTTTTGAGGGCTGAAGAAAAAGAACCTCATATTCCATAAAATTCACCTGTTGAAAGTTTACAACTTTATAGGTTTTATATTTATTGAATTGTACAAAACAATGTTGGAATGTTTTGTGACCCAAGAAAGAAATTACATACCAACTGACTGCCAAGTCATCATTCCTTATTCATCCCAGCCTCAGGAAACTTGATCTATTACTTTTTATTTCTATAGACTTATCTTTTCTAGACAGTTTATATAAATGGAATAATATATATAGTCTCTTATAACTAGTTTCTTTCACTTACTATAATGTTTTCAAAGTTTAGATCTTGTTGGGGGGGGCTTATAGGTTAGCTCAGGTGTTTAAAATACTTGCTTAGGCAAACTCAGTCAGGGGCAGGGAACCATGGTTTGATCCCAGCTCCAGAAGCCGCACCAGATCCGTCTTAAGGCAGCCTGAGCTAGCAAAAAAAAAAAAAAAAAAATCCTTCTCTTTTTACATATATCACTATAATCTTTTTTCTGAATAATAACCCATTTGATGAAAATATTTTGATTATATACCTATTAGTTTATGCATCTCTGGCTTGCATCCACTTTTTTGACTATTTCTAATAGGAATAGTGCTACCATGTACATTTGTATATAAGATTTTTGAGTAGACGTAGTTTTCCTTGGGTACATATCTAGGAGTAGAATTGCTGAGAAATCTCGTAATTCTATGTTTAATACTCTGAATCTTCTAAGAAATGGTCAGACTTTGTTCCAAAGTGGCTGAACCATTCATTTTACATTTCCACTAGTAACTTAAGAGGATTCTAATTTCATACCCTCAACAAAAGTTTTTTGTTTTTTTTATTGTGGCCATCCAGTAGATGCAAAGTAGTTTCTCATTATAGTTTTTATTTGCATTTCCCTGATGATTAGTGATGTTGAATATCTTTTCTTATGTTTGTTAGTTATTTTAGTTATTTCTGTATCTTCTTTGTAAAAGTTTATCATGTTCTTTGCCTACTCCCACCTACCCCATAAGTACTAGGAGAATCAAACCCATATGTGCTTTACCAGTGAGCTGAATCTATAGCTCTATCTGTATATTTGGAAAAAGATCTCACTAAGTCACCAGACAAGAGTAAATTTTTTTTATTTTTATTTTTGTGGATCCAGGGATTAAATTCAGGCCCTTGCCTGAATAAGGAAAGCACTTATTCTATGGAGCCATCTCCCCTGACAGGAGTAAAATTGATGACCCTCCTGCCTCAGCCTGCATAAGGGTACTGGAATTACAGCTGTATGCCACCTTCCTTGGATGCCTGTTTTTAAAACTGTGTTATCTTTTTATTGTTGACTTGCAAGTTATTTCTGGATATAAATTCTTTCTTACACCTATGATTTACATATATTTTTTCTGGCTCTGTGTGTGTGTGTGTGTGTGTGTGTGTGTGTGTGTTTCATTCTTTGATTGTGTCCTTTGAAACACAAAAGTATATAATATTGATGATGTACAATTTATTGTGTGTGTGTGTGTGTGTGTGTGTGTGTGTGTGTGTGTGTGTGTTTCTGGGGAACAAACCTAAGGCTTTGCTCATCCTGCCATAAGCACTCTACCCACTGAGCTATGCCATCAGCCCTTTTCTAAATTTTTTTTTGAGATAGGGTTTTTCTGAGTTGCTCAGGCCAACCTCCAACTTCAATGCTCCTTCCTCAGCCTCCCAAGTACCTGGGATTACAGACAGATGTGTGCCACCATGCCCAGCAAAATGTTTCTTCTAAGAGTTTTATAGTTTTTGTTTTACATTTAGGTCTGTGATACATTTTGAGTTAATCTGTATACATAGTGCAACATTGTAGGTTGGACCCTCCTTGTAGACAAAAGTTATGTTTAGTAATAGCAACTGTGTTTATTACACTTTTTGCAAATTTGCCTGTTATATATGTACTCAAGTATGTTTCCATTAAATGTATCTTTTCTGAATTTATTGCAGTTAGTCTTTGTGTGCATATCATTTATTCCTTTCTTTTGGGAGGGGGTGGTGTTTGTTTGTTTTTGTTTTTTTTTTAAGACACTGTTTTGTTTTGTATCTTGGGTTTGTCTTAAATTCATTATGTAGCCCAGACTAGCCTCAAACTTGCATCAATCCTCCTGCCTCAGCCTCCTGAGCACTGGGATTATAGTGTACCACTATACCCAGCTCTTTTCTTATAAAGGCAGAGCACTGACCCTTTTTTTTTTTTTTAACTTACTTTCTCTTTTTTATACTTTTATCATTTTCATTGGACTAGTCTCAGGTTATAGCTATTTGAAATTTTAAATGTTTCAGAATTAAGTCAGAAGGGTAGTTAATTTTAAAGTTGTAGGTTCATATTCTTTACTAATTTGATTTACATTCTCTTTTATGCCTGCTTTTCTTAAATAACTTAAACAATAAAGCTTTGTGTTCTTTTCCTATACATTTTACCAGTAATAAACTTGAAGGGAATATAAAAAATGTCAGTTTAATGAGATAGCTGTAGGCAATTATAAAAATAAAGTTTTGATAACAGGCTTACGCCAATGTACTAGCAAAAGGAATTTTCCAGAATCATCCAGATACATTAAGTGCAGCCATAATTTTAAGTTTGCATTGTAACATGGCTGTGGTGATTTTCCAGCACATGCTATCTATCAAGATCAAGAATGATTGCATGGTGGCCCTATAATAAAGGCATGGATTTTTTTTTTCCCCTCCCTATTTCTGACCTCTTTTCTCTGGAAATTTTTGCTCTTGAAAGAGGCTGGAGGCATGAAATATCCTGTATCCCCACTCCTGTGCCTGCAGCTGCACCCTGAAGCAGCAGTTTGGTCACCCTTGAACTTCTCTCTGAGCCAAACTGCAGTTCTGGAATATATTTTCCTGAGATAATAACTCAGAAGAGCCATGAAACACACAGCACACCACCCGGCACAGTTTACGTGGATGTGCATAGCTGTGTGTCATATGCTTGTGTAGCCAAGCAGAACAAGTGTGGTGAGTCAAGTCTAACTTGACTTTTGACTTCCTGCCTCACTGTGGCTGCTTCACCATGCTGTCCCTTTCCTCCCTGTTTGCCTCTGTCAAGTGACCTTCTCTTCCTTGTCTCCCAGCTACTGCAAGACTCAGAGCACTTGATGCAGCCAGCTAACAGTCTTGGAATATTCACCATTCTGACTGATTTTTTTAGGCTCTGTAGTTCTCAATGGATTAAACCAGATCAGCTTCATCTCTGAAGAAAATGAAGCAGACACAGATCTTCCCAAGCAATTCTTGGGATGAATACTCCTTCCCCAGAGCAAGAGACTCTGGTATATGAAGAGATACCCTCGTTCCCTCCTAACCTTTAATTCTGGTAGTGCTATTATAAATGTTCTGAACCTTCACATTTATTTACGTAAATACAAAAGAAAGTAATAGATTCAAGGCTATCAAGACAGGTATTTGAGTACATGGGTAAAAAATTAATGACCAGATGTTATACACTGCATTGATAATTTGTCAACAGGTTCAAAATAAGACCATTCTTTTTTTTTTTTTTTTTACTTCTCCCATTTAACCATAAATAAATTCTTCTGAGGTCATGGGCAGTGAGTCATCTAGTTCTGGTTACAGGGCAGAAAACAAAGTGGACACTTACCAAGTATGTGCTGATGGGAAATATAGTGGCCAAGTAAGCAGCTGAGTAGGAGGAGTAAGGCTGTGTTCCCTTTCTTTTCTCAGAACTAGCTAGACCAGGAAGCTGGCTTATACATGCTGTCATGTGTCATGTCCTGATAGAGAGCCCAGTGATGAGAGAATTGCCAGGAGTTCTCTGCTTTAGGGAAAAGGTGACCCTTATTTCAGTCCAGTCAGAAGGTAAGATCCTTGCAACTAGGGTTCCTGGAGAGTGTTTAGCCAATATAATGGGGCAAGGAAGAGGACAAAAGGAAAGATGCTGACCTAAAAAAGGAGGAACATGGGCATCTCTTTAGTGAAGGTGTTTATAAAGAAAAAAAAATCCAGCTGATAGTAATATATGGGTTTTTAAATATCATTATAAAACAATTTATTATTAATGCATAATTAAGAAAGATCAAGAAAAAAACACAGGTAGATAATTAAAGTATTAAAATATAACATTTGCTGGGAATATAGCTCAGCCTGGCAAGCACAAAGTCCTATGTTTGATTCTCAATACAAAAAATAGGTAGGTAGGTAGGTAGGTAGATAGGTAGATAGATAGATAGATAGATAGATAGATAGATAGATAGATAGATAGATAGATAGATAACACTTAGCATGGAATAATATGCAGTGGATAATTAATTCAGCTATTAAGATAGTTACAGTTGAGGCTTGGCCAAATAGCTCAGTGGATTAAAGTATCTGCTTAGGCAGACACAGCAGCCAGGGTTCGATATGCAGCATGCCATGATGTGCACCTATAATTCTAGTTGAACACAGGTGGGTCAGTATGAGTCTGATCTACGTAGTGAGACCTTGTAGACACTTAATAAAAAATATTTTTTTAAAAAAAAGTAGTTGCAATTTATTTGTGTAATTCCATATGGGGAGATGTTTATATAATATTAGTGTTGTGAAAAGTATCAAATAATGTTTAAAAATTGACAATTGTGTTTATTTTTAATGCATTTTTAAATGGTTAAAAAAATACAAATGAAATCAAATTACCTGCAAGAAAAAAACCCATTGCTAGAATAAGGTTAAAAAGAACTGAGCCAACCAGAAGAAGCCAGTGGAAGTGGTCTCCTATAGGTCTTGAGTAGTCCTGTTGCACACAGGTATGGCTCCTGGCCTGCCACCGTTTATTTCTTTTTAAATGTATTAGTTATTTAATTTCATTTAGTAAGAAATTTAGAACACTAATTTATGCAGATAAATTCCATTTGTCAGAGCAAAATGGATCACAGGTAGCCCCAGAGCTGAGGAACAGCTTCCATTTTTGCTAAAATCTGTGAGTCCACTGCTTTCTGATCCCCCTTGCACTGCTCTGAAACCTAGTATCTCTTTCTTGGTGTCAAAGATCTCACCCTCCTGGTGT